>PVIC010024209.1:0-26208 GCA_004025085.1 Thryonomys swinderianus | reverse complement strand
AAAAAAAAAAAAAAAAAAAAAAAAAAAAAAAAAGAATTAATTTTCAGAATCAGTTCCACACCTTCAGGTATGGAGAGGAGTGGTGCCCTTTCAGTCTCTTCATCTTAGTCCTAAAACTTAGTTCTGTAATGTGTGTGGAGTAGGCTTATGAATCAAAGGTGAATTTCACATTTCCTGAGCCATCTGCCTACAAAGGAGGCTCCAGGTCCATCTACACATTTTCTAAGGTACTATCTCTTTTCACAGCATGGAAAACACAATGCCTGCTCTGGCACTGGGCCCCTCATAGCTCCTCACTGGCTGCCACTAAGACTATCTGGCCTATATTCCCAGCTCTAAATAGGGTTTCCAGAAATAGTACTATATGTGAGCTGAGAAAGTTGGAGTTCTCACACATGAGGGAACCAAGTAGTACCTTGGAACAGTGAAAATGTTTTAAAAATATTTTAGGTGTCTGGAAAGCATAGGTGACCTCAAGACTCTCCAACCAACCATGGCTCACTTTATGGGGTATGTACAGTCAAGTATATGTTTTAAGAACATGATCTGTGGACTCTCTCAAATACTTATCTCCCAAGAGATATAGGTTGGGGCCGGGGATTTAGCTCAGTGGTTCTGGCATCTGCCTTGCAAGCACAAGGTCCCCAGTTTGATCCCTGGTAACCAAATACCACAATCCTGGGCATGGTTGCTCATGCCTGTAATGCCAGCTCTCAGTAGGCAGAGACAAGACGATTGTTGTGAGTTCGAGGTTTGCCCGGGCTACATAGTAAGCTCAGGGCCAGCCTGAACTGCAAAGAGACCCTGTCTCAAAAAAAAATATACAAAAAAAACCCCAAAAAACCCACATACACATATATATTTTTAATAGAATAAATATATATTTTTTTATTTCTTTGTTAATTATAATTCTTAGGACTGAAAGACACAGGGTAGATAATCACAATAAAAGGGATGTGACAGGCAGAGACAAGAGGGTGTTAGTTGAAATCCCTAGATGGTTGTGATCATTATGTGTATCTAAAATATATCAATAAAATTTTAAAAGATTTTTAAATGTAATTAAAAAAAAATAGAAACCCACAGATGGTATGGGTTCACAAACTGAAGCAAAGTCTAACCTTGTGGGATGCTCCTTTGTGCTGCGCCACACGCTTCGTATTCTTGCAGCACTGTGTGGCAGAGAGTTCTGCTACCCGCACCTGTCCATCCCGGGCACACATGGCTAGGGTGGAATCTCCACTGTTGGGAAGAAACTTGGCCTGTAATAAGGAAAACAAGGTTGCACACAAAAGAAACTGTAGTGGTAAATCTGAGAGTGAACTGAGGGATCCTAGTTCAACTCTTTTCTTGCATGATAGCGACATGTAAATCTCCTAATCTTATATAGCTGGCTCAGCTAAATTTCTCCCAGGGGTTAAAAAAAAAAGGAAAGAAAAGACTTCTCTGGTGTGTGAGAGCATTTTGATTGGTTCTAGAAGGTTGAAATGGTATGTGATTAAATGCTCAGGTGAACTACGAATGTACCTAACATTGGAGAAAAATAAGGGATAAAGAAAATCTGTATCATTAAACATCATTATGCCACAAAAAAGTAAAAGGAAATTAGGAAAAATGTTGGCACAGAAAAGAGAAAATGCTTGGAGATTAAGTAGCTAGGAGATAAATACGGAGGATGGGTCTGAATAAAATCTCCACAGGGTAGTAATATTAGCTAATTCTTATCAAATATTATTACCAGCCTCGATTCCAGGAGCGTAGGTCTCACTGGTTTATTGCCAGTCGTGTGTGTGTGTGTGTGTAAGAGAGAGACTAAGGGTTAGAACTCTGAGCTGTCAGCCCATGCTGTCCTACTGAGTTAAACCCCTTAGTCCATCTGTTATTTAATCTTCATAACTCTGTATGTTTGGATCCAATTATATAGATACACAAACTTAAAGCAGAGGTTAACCTTCCCAAGCTCACATAGTCATTAAGTGGAATGGCCCAGGCAGAGTGGTTCAAGAGCCTGTGCTTTTACACTGCACTGTCTCCTACTAGCACACCTACAATACCTCCCCAATGAGTTCCAGGCATCCTACCTACAGTAGGGCTTCTGACAGCCCTTACGTTAAGAAAACAGAAGATTGCCACGGGTCTTTCTGTGACATCAAGGAAGTCAGCACGGGGTTAAGTCACGACATGTGACCCTTAACACAACTTGCTACCAGCTCCGTTCTGTTCAACAGCTCAGACTATGTGACTCAGGCTCAATTCTCAGTCCTGCTTCTTTGCCTTACCTGGAAGACATTACTTTTGTGACCACTTTCAAAGTCAAGCACTGGCTGCCGCCGCACCCAGTCCCACACCACCACCTTCAGGTCATCACTGCCACTGGCCAGCCAGGTGCCACGCTGGTTAAAGTGCAGGGTGTTGACACAACCGGTGTGGCCCTCAAGCCCATGCTGCAAGCGGAAACGCTGTACAAAGACTCTTGCTCCACAGGCTTCATACACAAAGCGGGCACTTGAACCCAGTGCCCGCTCCCGAAGGGCAGGAAGGGCTTGCCAGCGAGGTCGCGGCAGGGCTGTTGTCTCTGAGGACACCCAGTCTTCCAGGGCCCGCTCATCATCTGATGAGTCCTGATCACGGCTGGCCCGCTTGCGCTGTATGCGGCGCCGAGGGTGTTCTTCTTCCTCTTCCTCCTCCTCCTCGGAGCGGTCATGAACCTGGCTCTCGTCATTGATGGAGTAGTGACCAGTGTCCTCCATGCTATCAGAGTCCTTCTCTTCCCCTGAGCTCTCTGTGTCTGTGCCGCGGCTCTCTGTACTGGTCCTGTTGGGGCCACCTTCATCCCCAGTCAAACTCAAACTCAGGTCCGAGGCCTCCACCTCAATGCCTGAGGACGTCTCCCTTCCCTCTTCAGCTCCAGACATCTCCTCTGGACTGCTTGATAGGCTTCCTGCGCGGTAATGAAGAATGGAAGGGGACGCATGGAAGGGAAATAGGGCTGTGATCAGAAGGATTTCCCATCACAGTCTAGAAAACCATCATACTAAAAAACTAAGAATAAACTATAGACAAAAGTGTTTCCATTACAAAAGCTTATAATGAGTTAGCTTCTGTCACTGGCATATGCCTGCAATCCCAGCTAGTCCAAAGTTTTGGAAGGAAGATCATGGTTTGGTGTCACCCTGGGGAATTTAGGGAGAACTTGTTAAAAAAAAGAGGAGGGGCAAAGGGGTGTAGTTCAGTGTTAGAGAAGGAAAAAATAAAGTTAACTATTGTTTGCTTTTTGAAACAAAGTCTCACTATATAGTTTAGGTTGGTCTTGAACTCACTAAGTAGTCCAGGTGCCACCATACTCAGCTCTTACAAAGTTACCTCTGAGACTCTTATAAAGGACAAGAAATTGAAAAGATCAAAACCACACAGATACTTCAACAAAAGCGAACATTTGTAGGCTAAATCAAAATTATAGCCAGAGTTGGATGTGGTAGCACACTCAGGGAGGCTGAGGCAGGAAGATTACAAATTTGAACTCAGCCTCACAACGTAGTAATACTGTATCTTAATTTATTTTTGGTACTGGGGATGGAATTCAGGACCTTGTGCTTGCAAGGCAGGCACAGTGCCACTGAGCTAAACCTCCAGCCCTCAAAAATTTTTAAACAGAGAAGAAAAGAAGTTTTAGAAAGGGCTGTGGTTGTAGCTTAGTGAGAAGGCCTAGAGTTCAATCCCTAGCACTGCAACAAACAAACGAAGTTCTTAAGAGACTAAACTTTGGCACAGCAAATAATCAAATTGTAAGACAATTTCCAACCAGAGGTAGCACAGTTATTTTCTTAGAGAAAGATGAAAAACAACTGAATAAAATCACTTCTACTTATGGATACAGAATTAGGCCGTTTTCTGCTTTAAAAAAGCATCATAACCTTCTGCTGCCTAAATGCTGTTTTTTCCCCCCCAGAAAGTCTCTAACACTCATGAAGAAAAGGAGTGGAAGGCATTTTTAAGTAGGGAATCATGATCACTTGGGATAGATTCTTGCTCACCTTTCAGTAGTGAATGTAGTCAGACTTACTTCCATTCGTTATATTATGTTTTAGTTTTTTGAAACATGGTCTCACTCTGTAGTTCAGGCTGGCCTTGAATTTGTGGCAATCCTCTTGCTTCTGCCTCCTGAGTGCTGGGATTACAGGCGTGAGCCAGCACACCCAGTTTAGTCATGTCTTTTTAGTCTCTTTATTGAGATAAAGTTTTATCACACACAAAATCTCTTTTCTTTCTTTCTTTCCTTCTTTCTTTCTTTCTTTTTGGCTATGTAGTTCAAGCTGGCCTCCAACTTGCGCCGATAACCTGCCTCAACCTTTTGAGTACTGAGATTACAGGCATGTGCCGCCACACCCAGCAACATACATGAAATTGATAAAAAGCAGAACTACTCTTGTGGTACTTGAGAAGAAAAGTTCAAGGGCTGGGGATTTAGTTCAGTGGTGCCACCCCTTGACTTGCCTAGTGCAGGGTTGTGAGTTCTATTCCAAGTACCACAAAGAAAAAAAAAAAAGAGAAGAAAATTTCAGTGTATTCTTGATCTGCTATTTGGTGTTCAAATAACTAGGTGACTTGAGTGATAACAATTACAAACTACATTCTCTTATCTAACACCAACTAATTCATGTTCCAATGAGCACTGAGGAATATTCTTGTTAATACAACCACAATTTCCTACCTAAGGTCAAGGTATGGAGAAAGGCAGGCAGGAAAGGATAGTAAACACAGCCTGCTCATGGGCTCCTCTCTTCAGGATGACTGCAAATTCTATTCTGCCAGAAGTGAAAGCTGTTAGGAAAGGCAAACCAGTTGTATGATTCCAATATAAGAAATTTCACTTCAATACTGATGTTCAAGGTTCAAACTACAGCACCTTTCTGTCTAGTTACCTGGATTAGAGCAGAAATTTGTGACAATCACTAAAACAATGGGATCCCTTTTCAATGAGCTCTTAGGCAAAAGCAAACACAGAAAACAAATAAATAATAAAGTACTTAGTTTCAAGTAGTAATAGAAGGCTGAGCAACTCAAAAGCACTGCAACTAAAAACAGTATGAAGACAACTGGGCTAGGAGCTGAGGAAAAAAGAAGAAAAAAACACACAGAAATATGAACCTAGGAACTGTATTTGCTAAAACTGATACATAGATTTTTGAAATGAAACTGGCTTAAGGTAGGGAGTTCTGGGAAGGGATGAAAATACCACAGATAACAGGTCTGTGTTGTGTAGGAAAAATTAAACTTCAAACCTCCTAGAATTTGTTATTAAAGTTATGATTAACAATTTACACTCTAGAGGCCATTCTGGTCATTAATATAAGGATCAATGTGCATCACAAGCTCAGTAAGAGGGTCCCCATAGTCAAGGGCCAAAATTTAGCTTGGGAGTTGGCAAATTTTTTCTGAAAAGAGCCAGACAGTAAAAATTTTAGGCTTTCTGGATCACATGGGCACTGTCACAACTACTCAATCCCATTAGCATAAAAGCAACTCCACTAACACTAAAATAACCACAGATACTGCATACATGAATTGGCATGACTATATTCTAATAAAACTTCACAAAAATAGAGAAGCTGGCTCTGGTTTGTAAGCTACAGTTTGCTGACACAGCTAATGGCTGTGCTCCAAATTAAGAGTATAGCTCAAGTCCCTCCAACCCTGTGGCTTTCAACTAAACCCAGTGAAAAAGGAAGGAGGGAAGAAAAAGAAAAGGAGGGAAGAGAAGCAGGCAGAATTCCACTTGGTTTGGTTTGTAGCTTCCACCAGTGGTGGTGATGGGGGGGGTTGGGCCTCACACTCTGCCAGAGTTAAAATTCCTAGGCCAGTAACTTCCTCTCTGATCTAGTATCTCTACCAAACTATTATCTACCATGAAAAGAGACCTCTTGATACAAATACCGGGAAACCTCATCTTTCTCCAAACTGCCCTGTTCCTACCACCCAATGGATCTTATTTTGCCCTTTATTAACAGAATTTCTTAAGTCCTGCCCATCATTCTAGCCTTTCAGAATTCTAAACCACTCCACCTCTTAGAAGCACACCTCTCTTACTGATCTTCTAAAAACATCAGACAAAATTTGAAGGAGCCAAAGTACCAGATAACCTAAGATGTTTCCTGTGTAGTTTCCTATACTTGAATCAACACAGGAAAGGTTCTGCCCTCTACTAATATCCAGGTTTCCACTCTGTACTGGGGAGAGGAGAAGGACCTTACATGATAGTAAAAATAGCTTCACCTTCATTTTGGCTCCTTACCATTAGCTAAGTCTGTTCTACCATCTGCGCTGCTCCCTTTGCTGGACATCTTGAATGATGTTTGCTGTAAGCAGCCTGGATTTGGAAAGGAAGAAAAGGAAATAATTAGAAAAACCTGAGAAAGAAAATAGGACAAGAGGAGTTCACAATGGACAAGCGTTATCTTTTTTTTTTTTAAGACAGGGTCTTGCTTTGTAGTTCAGGCTGGCTCTGAGCTCACTATGTAGCCCAGGCAAGCCTCGAACTCAGCAATCCTCCTGCCTCTGCCTCCGAGTGCTGGGATTACAGGCGTGAGCCACCACGCCCAGCAGGCATTGTCATTTTTATAAAAATTGTGTGTGTGTTTAACAGGACTTCTCAGCTGAAGCGCCAGATCCTTCCCCAACATCAAATTCCACAGAGGGACATATTTTGGGGAGATTAACTGCCTTTATTTTTTTAAACCTTATTCATTGAGTAAATGGCATTGTTTCTTTTTCAGATAGGAAAGAGGCAACTGAAATAAAACCTGGAATGGCAGGCACATATCAAGTGATAGCTATTGCAACAAGGAGCCTCAATATAGAGCTAGCTTCAGCATGGCCCTCCAGGCAAGAATCGTCTCTCCCTGGTGGCAGTCTCATGTACCCATAAGCTCTATAAGACACTTGTTTCACAACATGAAGAGGTGAGTGAGGTTCTGAATATCCTTTTCTACATAAATCAACAGAGAAGAAATCAAACTTTTGGTAAGAGGCTGTCCACTCAAATGTCCAGTTTTGGGCTTATTGCAGGCACTGATCCTAAGAATTACAAGAAGCAAAATTAGAGTGTGGAACACCTAACCCCTAAGAAGAAAGCTTTAATTTTTTTTGGCTCTCTTTTAGTGTTAATAGCCAGTGATCAAGTGCAAAGGTTGGAAAGCTAATTTCATATACCTGCAAACACTATTTCACCTTACTCCACCAACTTTTACCAGACTTATCTTTCTGGTAAAATCCTAACTAAGAACCAGGTCATCTCGCTTATTTCTTTTGTGCGACTATAATACATATTACCCCTCACCCCCTGAGCCACCTCCGGCAAATTCCAAAGAGCAAAGAATAATATTATTCAGATCAGAATTTTGTTAAGCCCTTTCAGTGCCTTGGACAAAAGGCACTGGTAAAAGACAAAGTATGATTATGACTCTAGTTCTTGTACCCAGGCACACAGGCCTCTAATCTTTCAACAGCCCTTTCATTCCCATAACAATTATCCCAGAAACAGCCCCGTCCTCATCCTTACCCCCTACTTTCCACTACAGAAATCTACGCTGCTCATAAAAAACTGTAATCTGCCAAGAGACAGCTGCTCAAAGACTGCTCACAGTAGGCCAAGATGGGGGAGTAAAACTACCAAAGGAACAGGGCTGAGGGTGGATCTGAGGAAAGGACACCTAAAGGGTGATGAGGGGAGACAATGACAAGAACAGATCTGTGAAGCCATAGAGAGAAAAAGTGAAGAGTTGTTTGCACAACAGGCTCTTTTCCTCTTCTTACTTTGATGAATGTATCTTACACAGCATTCCTCACACAGCACTTGCTTTTCTCTTTCAATAGTCTGTTTATATACCTTGAGAATTTCAGCAGTATCTTTGCCCTCATCTAGGGCTCAAAATTAATTAGTTACAAAAGTCCTACGAATTAAGGAAAATGATTACACTTCTCTGGCAGGATTAAAAACTAAGGTCATAAGCAGAACACTGTATAAGAGTTAACGGGGAACAGATTTGATGTTTCCCCACTTCGGGAATTAAAACTACTATACCATACTTTGTAGCCCACTCTCAGAGGATAAACAGAACCTTCCACAGAACCTTTCTCAAAACTATTAACTTGTAGAGGAACCCAGGCCACCTCAATGAGTTGTAACTGCTTTTAAAAGTCAAATTTACATTCCCAGACTCCATGACAAGAGGAGCCAAAAAGACCCTAAACAACCCACTTCTGAGAAGTGGGGACAAAGAGAGCCATGAGGTTCAACCTATACCTAGAAGTTATAGAACAGTCTTTTGGGGAAACTGGTTTAAGGTTCTTTTTTTTTTTGAGACAGGGTCTCGCTTTGTAGTTCAGGCCGGCACTCAGCTCACTATGTAGCCAAGGCAAGCCCTGAACTCAGCAATCCTCCTGCCTCTGCCTCCCGAGTGCTGGGATTACAGGTGTGAGCCACCACGCCTGGCACTGTGGCATGTGGTATTGATTGCTGGGGGGCGTGAGTCACCACGCCCAGCATTGTATGTGGTTACCGGGATCAAACTCAGGACCTTGCGCTTGCGAGGCAGGCACCAGAACCACTGAGCTAAATCTCCGGCCCCCTGGTTTAAGGTTCTTACAAGAAGGAAACTTCAAAGCTGTAAATTGTCACAAAAAGCCTGTAATCTCTGCTTTTGGGAGACTGAAGCAGTAGGTCAAAAGTCTGAATCTCACCTGGGCAAATAAGTAACACTCTGCTTCAAATAAAATAGGGTAAGAGCTGTAGCTAAGTGCATATACCCAAATTTAGTCCCCAGTACTACCAAACAAACAAAAAAACCCAAATTTCTCTTTGAGGAGAATAGTTGACAATTCACTGCTAAATTCATAAACAGGACATTTTGTAAATACTTACATCAACCATGTTTGGTCACTGAATTGATAGGCAGATGGCTTCTAAAGGTCACATTGTAGGAGTCACTGATTTTTAGTAAAACTAATACTAGATTGAAAATTGGAAGCCCAGAATTATAGTATATTAATCAATCCATTAGCATATTTAGCTGTTTTTCTGTTCTGTTTTGTTTTTGAGACAGGGTCTCTCTCCTTGTACAGGCTCACCCTGAACTCACTACATAGCCCAGGCTGGCCTAAAATCATGGCATTTGTCCTGCTTCAGCCTCTGGAGTGCTGGATTCTAAGTGTGCACCACCATGCCCAGCAGCCATTAGCATACTTCATGCTCCTGGATGAGCTATTTAATTATCTTCAGACTTCCTTTTCTCTATGAAATAACAGGTTGAATATGCCTAATCCCCAAATCCCCAGTTCCTCCAAATCTGAAGCTTATTAAGCACTGACATGACATTCAAAAGTTTCAGATTTCAGAGCACTTTTTTCATATTAAGGATGTTCAAAAAGTAAGTCTAGGGCTGAGGATTTAGCTCAGTGGTTCCAGTGTCTGCCTGGCAAGCGCAAGGATTCTGAAGGTAACCACACACACAATCCTGGGCATCCTGGCTTATGCCCGTAATCCCAGCAATCAGTACCACATACCACAGTGCCAGGCATGGTGGCTCACACCTGTAATCCCAGCACTCGGGAGGCAGAGACAGGAAGAGTGCTGTTAAGTTTGAGGCCTGCCTGGGCTATCTAGTGAGCTCAGAGCCAATCTGAACTACAATGCCAGACCTTGTCTTAAAAAAAAAGTGTATGCCAAGTATTTCAAAATTTGAAAGAGTAAAATGTGAGATACTTGTGGCACTACGCATTTTGGGGATGGGATAGTCAACCTGCAGTAATTCCACAGATGCTGGAAACAAGTATAATTTTATGCTAAAACATCTTCAGAACATTACTCTTGAGCAGTAGTCTCCAAACTTAATAACACCCTCTTTCAGTACAAATCTTGAGTATAAATTCCAATTGATAAGAATACACATGTAAATTGGGTGTGGAGGCCCAAACCTGTAATCTCAGCACTTGGGAGGCTGAGATAGGAGAATTGCTGAGTTTGAGGTCATCTAGAACTACATAGTGAGTTCAAGGCCAGAATGAACTACACAGTAAGATCTTGTCTCAAAAAAAGAATATATATGCAGTCACTTCACATTAAATATTAACTTTTCAAGAATAAATTTAAGCACATATTTCAACATTCTTTATATCCCACCAGATCATCTTGTATATCCTAGTATATTAGTGCCCCACTATTGTACCTTCTCATGATAGGATTTTATTTTTTAAATTAATTTTTATCTTTATTGGTACATTGTGCATACACATCATGATCACACTCAATACTGGGAATTACCAGTATATGACACAATTTGATTCTTGTTTTCTCCATTCCCCTATCCACCCTACAACCCCCCACCCTCTAAATATATAAGCTTTGTTTCCCTTTTTTAAAATTACCATCACATTTTTCCTTGATAGGGTTTATTTATACTTTCCTTTTTACTCGATCCAAACTTGCTCTGCAGAGCTCGTTTTTTGTCCCTCACCCTTCTGTTTTCCTCCAACCTTTAATAAATGTGAAACTTTGCCATGGTTTTAAAAAAAGTGTATTAGTTTCCACTAATATTTCCCACTTGAAATCCACATGTTGAAGCCGTAACTCCCAATGTGATATTATTAGAAGTGGGACTTTGGGATATAGTGAGGTTCTGATAAGGTCCTACGAGTGAGACCCTCAAAAAGCTTTTCTGTTCTTATAGAAAATCACAGGGAGTTCTCTTTTATCTCATCCCATATAAGTATACAACAAGAAGGCTGATATCTACGAGCAATGAAAGAAAAGAAAAACATGTTCAATGGAAACCAATTATGCTGGCACTTGGGTATTCGACTTCTAGCCTTCAGAACTTTGAGAAAACAAATCTCTGTTGTTGGAGCCACCAGTCTTTGGCACTATGGTATGGCAGCTCGAGCAGTCAGAAGACAATGTCCCAATTAAAGCAAGTGGAGATACAGTAACTGGGGCCCATGACTCAAATCAAGGAGCTGCTCCAGAGTATCTTCTAGTACAACAATACAACTTTATTTTATAATCTGAGGCTACACACCATATTTTTGATGCAAACCCAAACAATGGTATCTTCTTCACTGTGCAGTGTATTAGATAACCAACAAACTATTATTTTGGGCCAGGGACTTAGCTCAGTGAAGCCACTGCCTGCCTTGTAAATGCAACAAGTTTGTGAGTTCAACCCCAGAATCATAAAAAGAGAAAACAAAACAAATTTTTTTTTTTTGCTTTTTGGAGACAGGGTCTCGCTTTGTAGTTCAGGCTGGCCCTTAGCTCACTATGGTGCCCAGGCAAGCCGCCGCGAACTCAGCAATCCTCCTGTCTCTACCTCCCGAGTGCTGGGATTACAGGCGTGAGCCACCACGTCCGTCTGGCATTGTAGTATGCTGTGTTGATTGTTGGTGGGCGTGTCTCCACACCCAGCATTGTATGTGGTTACCGGGGATCAAACTCAGGACCTTGTGCTTGCGAGGCAGGCGCCGGAACCACTGAGCTAACCGTCCGGCCCTAAAACAAATTTTATGTTGATGAATTTCCATGCAAAGTCCAGTCCATGGCAAACTAAGCTGAACTAGGAAGAGCTGATGAGCTCACTGCCCCAGGTAGCTGGCAGTGAATTTATTAGCTTTACTGCCTGTACTCTAAAAATAGCCATAACCCCTGGCAAGCTGAAGATTAAAGAGCAAACTGTGGACAATGGAGAAGAAAAGACTTGGATATCATAACTTCATTAACAAATTCCTGTGACCTTTTTTATATTAATAAAAATGAGGCCTTAAAATTTTAACCAAATGCATGATAAAATCTTAACTGAAACTAAGCAAAAGACGAGTTATATTAAATAAGGGGACTTTATACAAGAGGTATCAAGTTTCTTTTGTTTAAAAATACAGTGGTTGGGCGGGGATTTAGCTCAGTGGTTTAGTTCATTCTGTAACCATAAACCACAATGCCAGGCATGGTGACTCATGCCTGTAATCCCAGCACTCAGGAGGCAGAGGCAGGAGGATTGCTGTGAGTTCAGGGACAGCCTGGACTACAAAGTGAGACCCTGACTAAAAAAAAGTCACAAGCGTAATACTTAATGAAAAATCTACACAAGAGAACATGTTTGCTAGTACAGTTGGGTATTCCAATGCAAAGGAAAAAAGAAGACGGAAAACCCAACCCTTTCAGTTGCACAATATAAAAAAGTCCTTTCAAAATCAATTTTATCCTGGTGGTATTAACTCAATGGTGGAGCATGCAAAAGTCCTTGCATTCAGTGGCAGGACCCAATACATAAATACATACCTAAATGGATCAGAGACCTAAGTATGTAAGTTAAAACAATTTCCAAAAGAAAAGAGATAATCTCTGTGACATTTGCAAATACAACCATAAACATGTAACTGAAAAAGGAAAAAGAAAAATTGGAACAGGGGTTTAGCTCAGTGGTTCCAGCATCTGCCTGGTAAGCAAGGTCCCAAGTTCAATTCCCAGTACCACATACCACAGTGCTAGGTCTGGTGGCTCACTCCTGTAATCCTAGCACTTGGAGGCAGAGGCAGGAGGATTGTCGTTTAAAAAAAAAAAAAAGAAAAATTAACTGTATTATCAAGATTAAAATTTTCTTCAAGAGATTTAAGAAGATAAGCTGAGAATAATGTCTGAAAAACACTATCATAAATGACAGTAACCAGAATACAGTTTAAAGCTCTTAAAACTAACAATCACTTGAAAGCATTCTCAACATTATTAGTAATTAGGGAAATATAAACTGAATCACAGTAAGAATCTACTGGATACCTATTAGAATGATTAGAAAAGTTTAAATAAATTGGGCCTGGTGGCACATGCCTATAATCCCAGAACAGATCTCAGGAGGCTGAAGCAAGAAGAGCACAAGTTTGAGACCATCCTGGTCAAACCTAGCGGCTTTATGAAACTTTGTCTGGAAATAAAATCATCATAACAAAAAGGGGTGGGGATATGCCTTAAGAATGAAAGCCCTATGTTCACTGCCCAGTATTACAAAAATAAATAATTAGAGGCTGGGGATTTAGCTCAAGTGGTACTGCACAGGAACCTTGGAAGCACAAGGGCTTGAGTTTGAAGTCTAACACCACAAACAAACACAAATAAATAAAGAAAGAAAGAAAGAGAGAAAGAAAGAAAAATTATAAGGAAATTTTACTTTACATGAAATACCATAAAAACTGGAGTACTACAACTCTATACACTGGAGAGAGAAATGCAGAATGTAATGGCCAGTTTGGAAAACATTTATTTCCTACTTAGTAAAGACAAACTTACTGAATAACCCAGGAATTTTATTTTAGATATTTTTATTCTTTCCCCTTAAAAATGTATATCCACAAAATTTACAAACCCATAGATAAATGTTTTAGCAGGCTTAATTATATTCACTTTTAAAAAGTGGGAATAACCAAATGTTCTTTAGCTGAGACGCAGTTAAAGACACTGTGACATGTCCATGTAGTGGAATATTTCTAGGCAATAAAAGAGAATAAACTACTGATACCAGCAGCAGCAAAGGTGGATTTCAGATATGTTATACTAAAAGTAAAAAAGTTACAATCCAAACAGCCTTGTTCCACATATGGAACATACATATGATTCCATGTATAGTATTTTCTGGAGAAGATAAAACTATGGGGACAGAAAGCAGATGAGAGGTTCCCAGGGGAGTGAACTGACTAAAAGAACACAAAAGATATTTTGAGAGAAATGTTCTGCTTCAGTTACAATGGTGTTGTGACTATGCACTTGTCAGAATTTGGTCATCATAAAAAAGGATAAATTGCCTGGCATGGTGGCTCATGCCTGTAATCCCAGCACTCGGGAGGCAGAGACAGAGAGATTGCTGAGTTCGAAGCTTGCCTGGGCTACATAGTGAGCTCAGTGCCAGCCTGAACTACAAAGCGAGACCCTGTCTCAAAAAAAAAAAAAAAAAAGGTGAGATTCTGTCTCACACACAAAAAAATAAAAGATAATAATAACTTCCACAATTCCAGCATTCTTTCAGGCCAGTCCACGCCTCATTTGCTACTTACATGCCCAACTCTACTACATATAGCACTTCTATTTACTGATTTGTTTTGTACTGCAGATGGAACTCAGGACCTCACGCTTACTAGGCAGGCGCTATGGCAGTGAGCTAAATGCCCAGCCCAAGAACTCATATTTAAGTGAGGCAAGGTTTTAAGAATTTCCTTGGAAACTGAAAGGTTTCCAAGCACACAGATACTTCATTTATTAGTAAGACAGATATTTGAGAGCCATGCCGTTCTGGTTCCCCTTGGGTGGACAGATGTCCCCCCCATACCACTAAAAAATGAACAACTGCTCAGGAGTCATCTCCACCCAAAGGACAAATTTGCTTTTTCTAGGTCCCACACAGTCCACCTGGAATCAACTAAATTTTTTTTTTTTTTTGAGACAGGGTCTCGCTTTGTAGTCCAGGCTGGCCCTGAGCTCACTATACAGCCCAGGCAAGCTGCCGTGAACTCAGCAATCCTCCTGCCTCTGCCTCCTGAGTGCTGGGATTACAGGTGTGAGCCACCACGCCCGGCACTGTGGTATGTGGCACTGATGGCTGGTGGGCGTGAGTCTCCATGCCCACCATTGTATGTGGTTACCGGGGATCGAACTCAGGGCCTTGCACTTGCGAGGCCGGCACCGGAACCACTGAGCTAATCCTCTGGCCCTGGAATCAACTAATTTTACTTTCTTCACCTCCAATTTTTGTTCTCAAGCTGAAACGGCTCATTTTAAATTCATTTTTTATCTTAATTTTTCTCTGCTTCACAACAAGCATTTCTCTAAGCCAATTTTCTAGTGCTGCAGCAGCCTATACTCTACTAGTGTAATTTTATTCAGAGAAGCTCAGACACCAAAGTTTGAAGGACAACCCCAAAGAGGCTGAAACTCATACTGTATAAACATGTTTACAGGAGAGATTTTAGGCCACATTCTCTTAAATAGGTGGTCTGAGTGCACTGTCTCCACCAGCAGACCGGATCAGGGAAATTAACTGCTATTTCTACTATGCAAAAGATTTGACAACACAAAGCAACCCAATTATACGGAGGTGCCAGTCATTTTTATTGAAAGTATAGGTCTCTGGCACCACCCAGTGGCCCAACTGTACATAAACACATTGCTATGCACAAAATAGGATCTACTCAAATATACATGATGTATCTTTTTTGTAGCCAATTAATCACACAGAAAAAATTATATACAATTATAATACAAGATAGCAAATATCAGTATCAATTTAAAGATCATAAATGTAGTTATAGCTGAACAGAGGAAAAGATTATATTCATTTTCAAGGAGAAAGGGTATGTTTCATGAAAACTTAGTTTTTAAGATGGGCTTTGAAGGAAGGATGGTATTTTGACAGAATTTAGAAAAAAGACATTCTGAAAGTCCAGAAAGAGAAATAACATGAAAGTTAAAACTTGCTATGTTCAAGAAAATTAGTAGTTTGGCTTGTTGCATCCGGGGACAGTGAGTAGAGTTCTAGGTAGAGTGCTTGCATAGCATATGGGAAACCCTAGGATCAATCCATGGCACCACAAAACAAAGACAGTATAGATTGGTGTGGCAGACACGCAGATTATTTTCTCAAAAATAGTAAGATCCACTGAAATGGACAGAAAAGGAAGCAAAGAGAAGGTTAGAAGCTATTACAGACACCAAGGTAAGAGGTAATGAGGGCATGTCTCAGGTTGATGGCAAAGGGATACAGAAAACATGAGAAACACTGTAGAGGTATATAATATTTTAGCTCCAAAGCAGTTATAAAGCTGAAAGTCAAAAAGACAGGTTTTGAGTTGGGAAATCAAATGTTACAAATAAGCTGGTATGTGGGTGAAGAGACTAATTTGATTTTTTTTTTTTTCTTTTTTGGAGACAGGGTCTCGCTTTGTAGTTCAGGCTGGCCCTGAGCTCACTACGGTGCCCAGGCAAGCCGCCGCGAACTCAGCAATCCTCCTGTCTCTGCCTCGAGACTAATTTGATTTTAAACATATTTAAAATTCAAGTAAATAGGTTAGGAAGCTACTGAAAAACCAACAGGTCTGGAACTTAAGAAGTCAGAGCCAGAGACACAGATCTGTGCATTATCTCTGGAGAATTTCAAAATCTATACCTTACAAATTATACCTTACTAAAAACAAAAACAGTACCTAGGAAAGTTCTGAAGAGAGGAAATCCACAAAAATCCTAGGGAATACCTATCTTAAGGGGGTAAAAATAAGTAGAGAGAAAAATGGTCGAGAATAAATTAAATGCCTTGAGGTCATGGATAAAAAGGCTCCAAGAAGGTAAAGGGGACAGTCAATATTTCCTTATGTATTCAGTGCTAGAGAAGCAAAGAAAGATGTACCAAGAAAAGTTGTATGAGTCAGAATAGCTTTTTCCATGGAATTAATCTGAGTGATTGAGTGGACTGTTGATTCTTTTCTCCTCTATTCAGGGATCATAGAACACTAGGATAAGGACACCTCTTCAATAAGTCTGTAAAAACTGTTTCCTTTAAATCTTTACCAGCTGAGCCAAAGGTGTCACATGCCTATAATCCTAGAATTCTGGAAGCTGGAGGCAGAAGGTTCCTGAGTTTCAGCCCAGCCTGGACAACTAAGTGACTTAGTGAGATCCTATCCTAAAATAAAAAATTAAAAGGTCTGAAGATATAGCTTGGTATGAAGGCCCTGAGTTTAATACTCAGTACTGCCAAACAAAAACAAGAATGCTCATTAGCCTACTAATTTATAATTTAAGACTCATGTTTAAACAATTAAACACCATTTTACTCCTATTAAACAGAATTATAATTCATATTTAACTTTTATAAGAAATATTTAATTTCACCTTTCAGCTCACTTATTTCATCAAATGCCAATGCAGAACTCGTTTTACAAACAATATAAGATATGGGCTGGAGATTTACCTCAGTGGTTCCAGAGCCTGTCTAGCAAGCGCAAGGTCCCTGGTTTGATCCCTGGAAACCACATATGATAATACCGGGTATGGTGGCTCATGCCCACCAGCAGTCAGTACCACATACCACAAATGCCAGGCTTGGTGGCTCAAACCTGTAATCCCAGCAGTCGGGAGGCAGAGGCAGGAGGATTGCTGAGTCTGAGGCTTGCCTGCATTACATAGTGAGCTCAGTGCCAGCCTGAGCTACAAAGTGAGACCCTGTCTAAAAAAAAAAAAAAAAAAAAAAAATTAAGACATAATAGAACAAAGCTTTGACATCAGACAGACTTGGGTTTTAATTGTTTCTATCATGTATTTTTGTTTGTTTCTTCTGTAAAATGGAATATCCTCACCCTGTATAAGCTGGTTAACTTTAGAGAATTAAAGACAATTTATGCAAAGAACCTGTCTGTTCCTTGCAGGCGTCTGTACTATTTCTACAGCTTCTCATCTCTGATACCAGACTGCATGATTTCCTAGAGGAGCCTAGGTTTCTTTGCTGCTCAGCAGTGAATCTCCAAACATTTTATATTACATAGGACATACTTTCAAGTTTATGAAATCTGCTTTATCCACTTCACTAGCCTTTGAGAATTCAGTGAATTCTGTTTGAACATGTTCTATGACCCAGGGCAAAGCAATCTTTCCAGGAAGCCACAAAAGAAGCCTCTTCTCTTCTCCCTTTTAAAGATGCCAAGGATATCCAAGACGGAGAACTACAAAGCAGTCAGCACAGACACTGATGAAGTCTTCTCTCAATCAAACTATAAGTAATAAGTGTCATTACTTCTCTGGATTAATGCCTTCTCTCCTGTTGGTAATGTCAAATGCCTGCTGTTTATAGTTTTCTGGCCTTAATTCTAATAACGGTATTTCAGAGTATGTTAGGAATATATTGTAACCTTTAAGTGCTGTTCCCCAGCAGGAAAGTTAAGGAACTTTTTTTTGAGACAGGGTCTTGCTTTGTAGTTCAGGCTGGCCCTGAGGTTACTATGTAGTCCAGGCAAACCTCAAACTCAGCAATCCTCCTGCCTCCGCCTCCCAAATGCTGGGATTACAGGTGTGAGCCACCATGCCCGACATTGTAGTACGGTGCTGGTTGCTGATAGGTGTGAGTCACCACACCCAGTACTATGGTAATGTGACTACCAGGGATTAAACCAGGGGGGACCTTACACTTGCTAGGCAGGCTCCAGAACCACTGAGCTAAATGTCCGGCCCAGGACCTTCTTATAGCACACAAACTCACTTGTCTTTAATTAAATGATTCTAAGTTATATTGACCTTCCATTGTTTTTTCCAACATCATTTACCTTTATTATCAGAATCCAATCCCCATTACCAGTTTTTGCCATTCACATTTCAAGTTTTTCTTAGGTCACTGGAAAAAGCACTAAGGAGATAAAAGGCTAATACTCCAAAAGGAAAAGCACTGCTTACAATAAAAAAATAAAGGGGTTTAAAATGTGGAGAAATGCCCTTACCTATTTTAGGTTAGAAGGCAGGGTCTAATGTTGGGTCCTAAGTAAGTTCAACAAACTGTGGCAATGACTAAAGGACACCAGAAAAATAGTTGCCTGGCTACTAGTAGTCAATTAGCTACCCTTCCAGAAAGCAAGAAAAACCAGAAAGAACAAAAAATTGAGAGATAAGAGATGAGGTAAGCATGGATGCTACACATTAGAACTTGGCCATAACTCCAAAAACACTATCATTGGGGATACAACAAATAATTTATCTTTTCAGAAATAATAATGAAAATTTTAACAACGATTCAATCCATTAGACATACCACATTTCACTAAAAGATGCCATCTTTGTTGTATTAATTACTCTCTAATGTCCAAACTCAGGGTAGGCTCAATTTATTAATTTAGCTATTTTATATGTAATACATTTCTGGCATAAGTTAGTATTTGAGAAACTGGGCTTCTGGCATAGAAACTATAAAACCTGTACTGATAAGAGATAAAAAGACTATGATTGAGGTAATTCATAAAATTTATTATCAATAATTCTGGAGTGTTGAGGATTGAACACAGGCCTCACATATGCTGAGCAGGCACAACAGCAGTGACCTATACCATTAGCTCATCACACAATAATTCTGAAAAGGTTTCATGGACTTTCTTCTCTGAGAGAATGAACAGCTCAGTTAAAAAAAGAAAAAAAACCCCATAGTAATGCAGTTTCTTGCATACACTCAGGAAAATGAAAGTCAAGGTTTTCATTATTATAATAAAGCTAACCTAAAATCTCACTGGGTTGTGGCACTTAAATATTTAATAGTGGCTGGATGTGGAGGTACACACCTATAATCCCAGCACTCTGGAGACTAACACAGGAGGATCACTTTGAGTTCAAGGCCAGTCTGGGTGCCAAGTGAGTCTCAAACCAGCCCAGATCACACAGTGAGATTCTGTTTCAAAAAAACAAAGAGCAACAACGAAAATTTAGTAATCTCTCCCTTTATCGAAGTGGGATGTTCCAAAACACCTAGTGGATACCAGAAACTGCCAATAATATCAAACTCTGTTTTCTTCCTGTACATACATATGATGGAATTTAGTTTACAAGATGATAAATAATAGAACAGAACAATTAAATCAATGTTATAACAAATGCTAACCTGACAGGATGTCTATCTCTAAATACCTTACTGATACAATAAAAAAATTTAAAAAACAAGTTGTATTGCTTACATACTCAACTATATTATGTATTTTATATGTGTCCCAAGACATTCCTAATTCTCTTCATTCCAAAAACAAGAATGTAAAACTGGGAGTGGTGGCACACAGCCTTAATTCCAGCATTCTGTAAGACTGTGAGAGGAAAATCAAAGAGTTCAAGCACAGCTTGAGCAACTTAATGAGATACATTAAAAAAAAAATGGTGGGGAAGTAGCTCAGTGTGAAGTCCAAATGTTCAATTCCCAAAACTCAAGAAAACAAAATGCACATAGAAATGGCAGGTCACAGGTTAGATACATTTGCTGGATTTTAGCAACCTAAGCACAATGGTTATTTTCTCCTTTTTAAATTGAGAATTTTCACTTTTCCACCTGAAGGAAGCACTTTATGGCTTCCCTTTTGTCGATCTGTATTGCCAGCATCATTATTCTTGCACACTGGGGCCCTTATTAGTAAAATAAGCATTATCGGAACATCAGCATTTTGACTCTACTAGTCATCTGATAAAGCTATGAAGTGACTAACAGGAGGGTAGTTATGTACAGTGTATATATATCTATATAAAGATGATTCATGGCTTCTGGGTGGTTGGGGGAGATTTCCTCACATATAATTTAAAACTTAAGTGTCTATTTTTTAACTTTTTCATTTAGCATTTTTGTACTGTAGGTGATTATGAAAAGCAAAAGGGCAGATAAAGGGGGAACTGCTACATACTGTCCATGGTCATTACTTCCCTGCCTGTTGCTGATTTAATTAAGTGAGAGGTTTGAGTTCTAAAGGAGAGAGGGCAAACAGCAGATTATCTTGACTCAATGATAAATCTACTTAAAAGCTAATTCAATCTCAGACACTTAATAACTCCAGAAAAAAAATAAATATGAGTTAAAAAAAACAACACCAAAGTCATACAATAAAACGTTCTGCTAGGGTATTTGTTGGCTTTATAATTTAGACGTTTCTTAGCCGTGTTTAAAGCTAACTTTTCTGTAGTAAAAACAATCCAGTAATAAGTCTATGTATAGAAGGCTGAATTTAACTACTCACTTCAGGACTTTAAAACCCTGTAAGATAGGAGTGGTTACTGTAATCCCAGCATTTGGGAGGCTGAAGCAGGAGGATCACCATGAGTTGAAGTCTATCCTAGCAGTGAATACAGAGCTAGCCTGAACTAATGAGTACAGGGCCAGCTTGGAACTACAGTACATATTAAAACCATGCCTCAAAAGAAAAAGAAAGGAAGGAAGAAAGAAAAAGCCTGAAATCCATCTGATAGTATATTATGCACACAACAGAATATCTCAGTCTTCCACAACAGGGTGTACCTCTAAGTGTATCTTCTAGAGTCTGCTTCTGAAATGCCAGGATAGTTTTAAACTGGCAACAACAGAAAAGGCTGCCTTCCTCTGGCTCTCTGAAGCCACACTTTTGACTTAGTCAACACTAAGGGCTACTGAAGCCAATTCTTACACAGGTAATATACTGCACAATCAAATACCCAGCCAGCCGGGTGTGGTGGCTCACACCTGTAATCCCAGCACTCAGGAGGCAGAGACAGAAGGATTGCTGAGTTCGAGGCTTGCCTGGGCTACATAGTGAGCTCAGAGCCAGCCTGAACTACAAAGCGAGACCCTGTCTCAAAAAAAAAAAATCAAATACCCAGCCAGACTGGTGATAGGAACTCAAAAGATACAGCATACCTAGTCTCCTACCTGGGTCATCCCAGGAAATACTTCCTAATAAGATCTGACAATTCTTAGGTAATACCCAAAACCTGAAATACAAAAATATCTTTAGAAAGATAAGAATTTTACAGCTGTGACTCATAGACTAAGAATATTGTTTCACTGTATATACAGATGTCACCTGAATCATTAAAATATGAAACCCTTCCTGTAGTTTGAAGAGAAGGATTCTTATTCTACCCCTCAAGGCACTAAGGAAAAAAAAGCTATTTACTTTTCATTACATTTTCTTCTCTCCTCCCATCATTCTCCCTACTCAACACTGATCTCCAGCTCTCATAAAAACACAAATGCGCACCTCACCACCAACGATCTTTAACTCTCAAGAGTTCGATGCTGGATGCGGTAATAACAGTTTATCAGCCATAAGTAATCACGAGGGCTAAATGCTGTTTCCTTCGCTACCATGTTATCAATACTTTAATTTTCATGTGCTCTTGGCTCTTCTAAAGGGATGTGGAAGAAAAAAGATGTAAAATTATTTATCTGTACTGTCCAAATGCAGAGATGAAAAACGAACTCTATTCTTTTCCTAACCCTATTGAATTCCTAATCTCCTAGCCTTAAGTTCAGAAAGGAGCGAGAGCTTTTCATGATCTAGCTCTTTGATAACCTGCTCATGAGTATCACTGTACAGCTCAGTATCTTACAGAAAATGTATTTCCTTCATGGAACAAACAAAAGGCTTGAGTAGCTGCAGTACAGGTGAACACCACTACCGCACAAGGGGAAGGAATTACAATACTGGTAATTCTGATCAGGTGTGCTAATCGACCAAGAGGAAGAAGCGAGGAACAGACTAAAGTTACTGCTATTTAAGGGTACAGGCAGAAAAATATATGTAATATTCCTTCTATTCTCTGGTCATGGACATCAACCAAGACTGTCCTAAATAATATTCATGTGGCAACCCTAGGTGGGCACTTATAAAGACACGTTTAACCTGAACAATTAAAAGTGAAGATAAGGGGTGGGGATGGAGTCCCCAGCTGCAAGCAGCAAGAGTATTGTGAAGCTGAGATTCAATCCTCAGTACTAAACCAGAGAAACAGTGTGGCGGTGCACACCTGTAACCCTAGTATGCTGGGAGGCTGAAAAAGGAGGATCACAAATTCAGGCCTAGCCTGGACAAATGAGATCTTAAAACTAAAAAAGAAAAAGGGGGAAAAGAAAAAGAGCTAGCAATCTAGATCAATGTGAAGGTCCTGGGGGGGTCAATTCCTAGTACCTGGGGAAGGAGAGAAAAAAAAAAAAAAAGAAAAGGAATGTGGGTGTGGTAACACAGACCTATAATCCCAGCTCTTTGAGGCAATAGGATGGATGGAAAGCTCAAATCCAGCATGGAAAACTTAGCAAGACTCTGTCTGAAAATAAAAACTGAAAAAGGAATAGTGGCGTTAACTCTGGTGTTAAGGCACTGGGTTCACTCCCCAGTGCTCAGGGAGGAAAAAAATTTGAAAAACAGGAAAAGGTGTTGTAAAACAAAATGCAAAAAATAATGTACCACTTATTTAAAAGGTTCAAAGAAAAAGTAATTTCTGAGCGTGTACCATGCACTTGTCATAATCTAAGACCTATACATGGCTTCCCTCACATAACACCAACAATGACTGTGGGAGGCAATGGTATTATCTACTTTTAAAGATGTGGAAATTAAGAGTCAGCAAAGTTTAAAGTAACTTGCCTAAGGTCACATGGCTAATAAATCTTACTACAGTATTTAAACCCCAGTCTGCCCATCTCTAAAGACTGTACCTTTCCATTTATATCTTACATACACATGGTAATTTAAGATTTCATTTCAGCCCATAATAAACATTTTCTAACCTAGGTACTGAGGAGAGTAAAATTTACTACAGTCCCACTCAATCTTTTCCTAGTACAAACCAGAAAGAGTACATACTAAGAACAGACCCGGCCTATTTATTTTCTTCTGTCACACTTCATGAGCCTCAACCACAGCACTATTCTCTGCCACCAGAAACCGAAAAGAGCCTTACAAAAACTACATTTATAGATTTATTCTTCTTACTCCCTTTTTGGCAATGGCCCGTGCTGAACGTACAGGATGGTTCTTCTGCTAATCGAGAACTCTTCAGACCAGCTACAAAACAGCAACTAATATTTTGTTTTCTCATCAAATTTTCCCCAGCACCCCAACCCAACCCCAACTCACAGAGTACCTATATTTTTCTCTAACGGTAAGGACAACACAAAGCTGGGAGAAGGAAAGCGCCAGGATTTGACAAAAGATACAACCGAACCCAAGCAAGCTAATGCACAGTTTTTAACAGCGTAAGAAACATGATCCACACAAAGGCAAAACATATGGCCAGTGAATACAGCAAACAGGGAAACATGGGATGAGGGGCACGCATTTCCTTCTAGGCAAAACTCAGTATACACAAGCAGTAGCTTAGGACAGAAAAGTAAAAACACAGCCAATTAAACCTGCACAAGCAATTTCACCAAAGCTGGAACACAGCCAGGAACAATACCCAAACTCTCGGAAACTCTGAGAGAAATTTAAGACTTTAGTGGTCAGCACTTCAACATCGTGGCGGGGTCTGTCTTTAACTCCCACTCACCTCTCCTCCTTTAATCACTGAAGTAGGGCCAGGCTGCGAATTCCTGAGAAAATGGGTCTGGAACGTCACTGAAGGACTGAGAAAAGTTAAAAGTTTACACGGCAAAGGTGTCTCTTCTGAACATAACAAAAGACTTCACCAAACGTTTGCTATATATATTTTTAGGCCGCTTCAGAGGTATTTAAAGTCAGAGTAACTTATCTTGACTGCTGGACAAGAATCTGCACACATATGTAAACAAAATGAACCAACGCGAGGATCGGAAGCCAAGCAAGTTATCTCCCCGCTCTGCTAACACCAAACGCCACTGAAAAGGAAAAACCTGAACCTTTTTCAACCCTGAACCATAACCGAGCCACCTCTCAACAAGCCGCGGAGCAGGGGGAGGGGAAGATCCCAGAGAGAACGTGATAGCGCCAGCGCCGGTTTGTTTACAGAGACTCCAGCGACAATCATGAGTCAGAAATTCAAGCCACCGATGCTTTCCAACTAAGGGACCCAATGGGCCGTTCGAAGGCGTCCTTAAACGATCCGGAGGCAGCAGGAGGCGAACGCAGTGAATTACAGACTACAGGACCAGGCACCGCCGACTGCCTCCCGGATCCTCGGACCTCGGATCCCCGAGGTGCGGGCCAGAAGCCGGGCTGGGGGAGGGGACGCCGCGCGCGCACGGGTACTCCGGGGCAGCCGCGTCCCCAAGCCAAGGGGGGTAAGCAGGGGCACACAAATGGGTAAGCCGACGGAGCCAGACATCCCCGCGAATTACGGAGCTGGCCCTGAAAAGCTAACTGAGGAAAGGAGAACCGGCCCTCCCCACAATGCCTCGGTGCGGGGAAGGAGAAGACCCGGACCCTAGCAGCTTGGGAAGTGGGTCAGGCCCATCCTGAGCGGAACCGGCCCGAGAGAGGGAGGCAGGCCGAGCCGGAACGAGACACGGACCGGTTAGGTCAGGGGGCTGTCAGGCTGGGGCAGTTACAAGCGCGGGAGCCGGCGAGACTCGGCAGCCTGCTTCCCGCCTTGGGTCATCCTTCTGCCAGCGGCCGCTCCGACTGTTGCAGGCCCAGCCGCCCCATCCACTGCCACCACCAACGCCGCCGCCATCTTACACTGGCCAGCGGCCGCCACCACCGACGCCTCCACTCTCTGCGCCTGCGCCTGCGCCGCCACGCTTTCCGGCCCCGTTTGCGACGATCTGCGGGGAGCACTGAGCCAAGAGCTACGGAGCGAGCCCTTGATTCTAACCCTCCCTAGAGGACGCGCAAGGGGCTGAGCTTACGACGGACGCGCCCCCTCCCAGCGCGTGCGCGCTACTGCGGGAGGGCGAAGTTCTTTGCAGTGTTTTGGAGGGCTGCTTTCTCTTCTGATGCTCAAAGTGTGTGCGATTTAGGGGTTTTCCCCTTTCGGACTACGTTTCCTTAAGTGTTTTCTATGGTATAGAGGTACGCTTAACACTCACTGACAGCCTCCATTTATTCTTTTTGTATGTTTTTTTTTTTTTTTAAGAAAAGGGCCCCAGAAGTCTGAGGTGCTGCTAAGCTGCTTAAGAGTTTTGCCGGATAGGTGGTCTGGAGAAGATTCCTAAGAAAAGCCTAGGATGCAGATAGACTTTTTTTCTTACTCTTTTCCTGCGGTACGGCAGACTGAATCCAGGGAGCGCTGAGGTACAACCCATGTTTTTTTTTTTTCTTTTTAAATTTTGAGACAGGGCCTCAGTTGCCAAGGTGGGCTTCAACTTGGCCATCGTCCTACCTCATCCTCGCAGCAACTCTAAGATTAAATCCGGCTGTAGAATGACTATTGGATACACTGGCCGTAGTGTTGACGCTCAAAAGAACCCTGCAGAGGATTACTGCTTGAGGAGATTTTGTTTTTGTTTTTTACCAGAAAGCTACGTTGCAAGAAGCTTTCCACCTCTCCCGTTATCCAATTATTCAAATTGGTGTATTACTTAAGTACTTGCTGCAGCAGACGAGTACTTCATGCAATAGCCTCTGCTGATTCTTCCATTTCCATCATTACCCTGATGCAGTTAAACATAGGTGAGCCAGTGGGACTTTTAAAAAATTTAAGGTCATTGTCTCCAGCTCAAAACTCTAATCACATAATGGCGTCACAAAGAATCCACTTGACAAAAAAGACTTTTTTTTTTTTTT
>PVIC010024208.1:14806-26328 GCA_004025085.1 Thryonomys swinderianus | reverse complement strand
TCCCTTAGCTACTCTTACACCTTAGGCACTGTGACTGCTTCCCATTGAATCTGGGGCAGAGGAGCCCTGATGTACACCCAGGCTCCTGTTTGCTGGCCCAGCTGAGGCCAAGGGCTGGAGCATGTGAGGAGCATTGTGCGAAATGACCAAGTTGGCCCCATATTTCTGACTCATGGCTGCCTGGAAAACATAGTGTGGCAAACAGGACCAGGCTGGTTACCAGGAAGAGCAAGAAGAAACTCTAATCATCTTGCCCCCAGATGAAAGCATATCTTGGCTGTGAGGTGGCAACAAAAGCCAGTAGAAACAGTGGAAGACTTCTGAAAACTTTAGATCTTTATCTTTGGTGATTGCCCTGAGAAAAGTTGCTGGTTTCTTGTCCTGTGCAGACGACCTCTTTTTCTATCTCTACCTGTTCATTTCCAGAGTGAGAGAAAGAAGTAAAATTAAGACTTTTCATTTTTCACACGTTATTTTGAGACTACCACTCATAATTATGGGTCACTTAAATATCAGAATTTATTGCAAAACTAATTTATATTGGAAACTTTTTCCATAAGCAAAAGACCTACTGAAAATCTCATTCTGCTAACCTTCAGGTATTTTCCTCTGCTTGTTTATGTGTCCTCCTATGGTTTTATATTTTAACGGCCAAGTTTCTATAGTGGATGGGTTGACCATTTTGTATTTTATGTTTTGTTCTATTTAATTCCCCTTGTGTGATGTCATCATCAATTTAGAACTTATGGGGGCCTTTTAATGCATTTTAAAAGCGGTTGTATTCAACAGGATATATTTATCAGAGATACATGTTGCAGAGAAGGGTGTCTTCAGGGCTTTCAGTCCCCACCAAGATGGCAGTGACAACTTACTGGTATTTGGAAAACAGATGAGACTGAGTTCCTTCAGATTTGGGAGTGAGGACACGCGGGAATAATGCAAAAACCACAGGTCCAGGAGAGCTCTGAAGCTGCAGTCAAGTCCTGGATGGGGTTAACTTGGCTTTGCAGGTTCCCTGAGTTAAGAAACGTTGAGCTAGATCCTTGGTGGTCTCCGAGGTCCTTCTCCATCATGGTATAAATACTCCATATAAACATGGCAGGAACAGAAGTGTAAAAAGTATGTTTGTGAGTTTGAGAGACTCTGGTGAAAGATCAAAGACAAAAATTTGATCGAGAAAGGTGTAAAACTATTAGCCTTTCTGGTGTTCAGACTACAAAGTGCTATTGGAGTTAGGGAATTTTAACCTTTCCTTGAAATACAGGTGATGAGAACTGTGAGCAATACTTATCTTTAAGGCTTGTATCATCAGTTTAGGGTTTTCTGGTGTTGAAGTTTGAGCTAACTAGATTTGATCTAGGGCACCCTTTTTCCAGACCTCCAAAAACTCAGCTGTTTTTCCTGTTGGCAGGGATGTACCACTCCATCATATGGAAAAAAATACTCCTTGGGAGAGAATTAGCCTGTAAAACAAAACAATGAACAAAACCAAGAATTAAGATTGGACTTCAGTGGCAGCTATTCCTTAGAATAGTATTTGTTCACTTGGGTTTCCCTGTTGGCCAAGCATGCAGCTCACAGTTTCCGCAAAGGGCTTAACAATGGGAGTTTTTGTATCTTTGGAATGTTTTAGACAACAGTACTTTCTTAAAAATGAAAGAAGACACGCACAGGCTATGCTATAGGTATATAAAAAGGCAGGGTGGGAGAAGACCCATCCCAGAGAGCTTTGTGACTTGTAAAAGGATGAAAACCCTTACAGTTCCCTAGGCCGGACAGCATGGATGTCTCTGATGGGTTCAGCACAAAATTTGACCAGCTTAGTGTGTAGCCCCAGCAATTCTCTTCAGCTGTCACCACCTCCTGTCTTCTTCCTCACTTTTTTGGTATTTCCAGGGGTGCGGGGAAGAGCTTGCTGTAAGGCAACTAGCATATTTCTGTTCTCCAGCTTCCTCACCACCATGAATATAGTGAGTAGTGACTTGTTATTAAAAAACAAGGTGCTCTTCTGCTTGTTGCTTTTCATTGCTGAGCATAAATTCAGGGTTGACTCACCCATAGGACTAAAAATGGGGTGATGTTTCCCAGAGGACGTTTGGATGTGATCAAGAAAGGGAATAGATACTAAGTAGGTAATCAACAATAGTGTCTAAGGGCTGTCATATAAATTATGTAGGTTCACTTAGATTTGAATTTCAGATAAATGATGGATAAATGTTTTTTCCCCCCCTGGTACCAGGGATAGAACTCAGGTCCCTGTGCTTCCAAGGTAGGTGTGGTACCACTTGAGCTAAGTCCCTGGCTCACAGTGGATAAACTTTTAGCATAAGTTCATCCCAAAGTGTGCATGGGACCTACTTATATATAACAAATTACTTGTTTATCTGCAATTCAGATCGAACTGGGCATTCTGCATTTTTATTTGCTACTCTGGCAGCCCTGAGTGTCTCATTTCACGGTTTTTAGTCGCTTCTAGCTTACCTGGCCTAATATTTCTTTGCTTACAAGAGGTGCCAGGGAGTAGCCCAGTGGGCAGGATATTACACTGGCATGAATTAAGAGAGGGCAGGGCAGGACATAAATAAAGTATTGGCCAAGAAGTGCTTGGTGGCCGCAGGACAGAGTGGGTGTTCAACTACCTGTTCACCCTGTGCTAAGGTTGGGCAACACCTTGTTTTTGATGCTATTCTTGGATGCACCCCTCTATTCTCTGTGTTTCATCACCACAGCTACCCACATGGCTAATATGGGCAATTTTCCAATTGATGGCCTTTGTAATCCTTGTGGACCAACACTTCCAGTACCCTTCTTTAGAATTTGGAAAAACAGTAAGGTTTTAGCTTGGCATTTATCTCAGTGGTTACTGCACCTGCCTGGCAAGCATGAAATTCCAAGTCTGATCCCCAGTACCATCCCCCCCCCAAAATCCCCCAGAATCAAAGGGTAGAACTTCATCTCTAAATCAATAGTAGAAAGTCTGCTTTTGAGCTTCTAATGGTAATTATATAGTAAAGTAAAAATGATTTTCATGCTAAATTTTATATTGGTTCTAGTTGGGGTTTTTTTGTTTCATTTTGTTTTTTGCGTTTTTTTTGGAGACAGGGTCTCGCTTATTGTTCAGGCTGGCCCTGAGCTCACTATGGAGCCCAGGTAGGCCTGGAACTCAGCAATCCTCCTGTCTCTGCCTCCTGAGTGCTGGGATTACAGGCGTGAGCCACCACGCCCAGCTCTAGTTGGGTTTTTTAAAACACAAGATAGAATATACGTATGTTTGTGAACATTCTCCTTAAATCCGGGCTCACACAAATAGGTTATGAACCTTGTTTTAATTTGAACTGAATGGATTTTAGGGGAGGAAAAACCCCATAAGAAATGCAATGAGCCGTAATGACGATTATGTGACATAGTCTGACCCTGGATGCTGCTTTTTCTTGGTATCTTTCTTGCTTGTTGGGACTCTTCAGTGGCCCTATTATTAATAAGTAGGATCCAGTAATGAATATGAAGATTGACAAAGAGGAATTAAATTTATTTACAGTTGTTTACTGAAACTGTCACATGGGCAGTTTCCCTGATTTAAGAATTCCCTCCTGAACCTTGATTTGACTCAGAACCATCCGTGATGTTTTTATTTCCTGGGCCCTGTAGGAAAACTCCCATGTCATGGGTGACAATTACTTTGCAGTCATGACTAGGTGGTTGTAGCACATGCAATGCTAAGAATGGTTTATGAGTGTCACCTCGATCCATGAGCTCAGCTGAGTGTCAGACATCTGAGAAGGGCGGCACTTGTTAGATGCTTACATGGGAAGCACAGGGTGCTGCTGGATGGACGTGTATCATGATTAAGGAGGTAGGTAGTGTTTGGTTTGACTCAGGGCTTTTAGTGTTCTGTTTAGAATGACTTGTTTCCTTATAAGAAAACACTTACTTGCATTGAGTCAAATGTCTGCTTCATTAAAACCCAAACCAACACCAAGTCACTATAACTCTATCATAGAAGGCAGAGACACAAAAACGAGTCTGTTTTGTTAACAGCCAAGTTTTCCTGGTAAGACACTTCCTGTGAAGATGAAAAGTGATTATGACTTGTTTTTCTAATTTTAGTAAGAAACAGAGTGAACCAATTTCTTCTCCTTAGCATAGGTATTGGTACTTTAGCAGGATTTAGCAATCTGAATCTTGCACACCCCAAAGCTGACCAACACCTCCAAGACAGTAGGGTAATAACCCAACCTAGAAGGCTTGGAGAGCAGGGGTGGACTTTTGGCCATGAATGTAGCACAGAATACTGAGCCCTATTTCAGCATTGTGTGATCCTGAGTGGGCTAATCAGGACCATCCCGCTGAAAGCGACAGCTTTCTGGTTTGCACTGGCTGGTGCCTATACGAGGTGAAGCCAGGGTTGACCCCAGACCATGGTGCTTCATTCAGATCTTGCAAATTCCTCATTGGTTGCCTTGACCTCTCTCTGCCTTTTGCCCACATTCTTTTTTTTTCTCCTTGTTACTGGGGATCAAACTCATGAGCCTGTGCTTCCCAGGCAGGTGCAGCACCACTGAGCTACATCTCAGGACCCTATGTTCTTCTTCTTCTTTTTTTTTTTTTTAATGAAGTCAGGGTTTCACTTTGTAGTTCAGGCTGGCCCTGAGCTCACTCTGTAGCTCAAGCAAACCTCGAACTCAGCAATTCTCCTGCCTCTGCCTCCCAAGTGCTGGGATTACAGGCTTGAGACACCAAGCCTGGCATTTGTGGTATGTGGTACTGATTGCTGGTGGGTGTGAGCCACCATATCCGATATTGTTGTATGTGGTTACCAGGGATCGAACCAGGGACCTTGGGTTTGCTAGGCAGGCGCTGGAACCACTGAGCTAAATGTCTGGCACCCCCCCCCCATGTTTTTTTCTTTGGCTCCCACTGCAGTGGTAATCAGGCCCTGTCCTGCTCAGCTTCTGAGATCAAACGAAATGGAGGTATTTTCAGGGTGGTGTGGCTGTAAACTTTCTCCAGCTGGAGATGAGGTTATGGCCTCAAGCAGATCTGATCTGGGCTTCCACATGCCAGATAACCAACTTCAGAAGGGGCAAGAGCGCTTCCTGCTATCCCCACCTCCAGCGCACACCAGCATCCCATTCTCCCCTGAGCTCAAGAGATCTGAGTACTGCATTGGTCACCATCCAAGAATCTCATCATGAGAATGAAGTAAGAGCAGTTTCCCAATGGAAGTAGTCATGGTGATGGAGGTGGGAGATGGGAAGAAAGAGAAGAAAGGAAGAGGCTCTGGGCAGACAATAACCACATTCCAAGAGTGATACAAGCCATGTGGCAGACAAGGACCTTAGTCTTAACCCTGTCGGCTGACCAGAGAGATAACTACATACACAGGAGAAGGCATAGTATTGTCAAAATTATAGGTAGTTCATGAGGAAATGCAGAGTATAATATGATCAGATGAATGTAGTCATTCGGAAGTATTGTGGTTTTCGCACCATGTACAGCTAATCATGTGCAATTAGTAGTAGCCCTCGAGTTTGCAGATTATGATTATACCTTTTTCCTCTATGACACGTGGTAGATGATTAGTTCTCAGAGCAATTATATGATTTCTGCATATACGGGCCTGCCTTTACCCATAGAAATCGTTTCTTGTTTCTTCAAATAAGTATCTCAAAATACAAGTTCATGGAAGTGATGTTACTCAAAGGATGGTAGCTTTAATTCATAAAAAAGAAAGATAGCTTACTTTGCAGAAAGGATTCAGAAAGTCTTTTACAACTAAAGACATCTTACCATGACTAAGTGACTGCTCAAAGTTACTGTTGTAAGTACATGCTTATTTGTGCGTCTGTCCCTTATTACTATTCAGTTAGCTGGTTTCTCATTTGCACTCCATAAGCCTTATAATAAACATTCTCATAGATTTTTAAAGATACAACCTGATTGCTTCATTGGAGGGGTGAGTAATGAGGGGTAAAGAAAAAATGTGATGGTAATAAAAAAAGGGAAACAAAGCTTGTGTATTTAGGGGGTGAGAGGTTGTGGGGTGTGTAGGGGAACGGGAGTAAATAAGAATTAAATTGTCTCATATACTGGTACAAATTCCCAATATTGAGTGTGATCATGATGTATATATACAGTGTACCGATAAAGATAAAAATAAACTTAAAAAAATTTATTCTTGGGCTGGAGATTTAGGTCAGTGGTTCTGGCGCCTGCCTAGCAAGCACAAGGTCCCTAGTTCGATCTCTGGTAACCATATGCAACAATACCAGGCATGGTGACTCATGCCCACCAGTAGTCAGTACCACATACCACAATGCTGGGCGTGGTGGCTCACGCCTGTAACCCCTGTACTTGGGAGGCAGAGGCAGGAGGATTGCTGTGAGTTTGAGGGTTGCCTGGGCTACATCGTGGGCTCAGGGCCAGTCTGAACTACAAAGGAGGCCCTGTCTCAAAAACAGTTATTCTTAGACCTAGTACTTCTGGATCCAAGGTAGTTATTGACATGAATTTTAATGGAGATAATGTGAAAAGAATGAGAATCACCTCAGAACTATTAGTTACTTAATCAAGTAAATTAGTTCTTTGTTTTCTTTTACTACATGGAAAATATATGGTTGTCAGTACCTAAGGTCTCTTGTTTTTGCCAATGTAGTGCTCATATTGTATGTGGGATTTCATTATTGGCCATTGATTAATGTCACTAATAATTTGCCCTGGTGGTTATATATTTTTTTTTTTTGAGACAGGGTCTTGCTTTGTAGTTCAGGCTGGCTCTGAGCTCACTATGTAGCCCAGGCAAGCCTTGAACTCAGCAATCCTCCTGTCTCTGCCTCCCGAGTGCTGGGATTACAGGCGTGAGCCACCACGCCCGGCTGGTGGTTATATTTTCATGATTTTAAAAAACAAGCTTATCATTAATAACATTTGGTAAATAAGATGCCAGTATCTGGGAAACTAATAACATCCCAAATTTGCTTTAATAAACCTGGCTGTCACGAAAGCCTGATCATGGGAGAAACATCTCAGGAGTAGGCTAAAGCAAGCCCTTGTTGTGTTTTTTAAGCTGTGATAGATACTTTTGCAGGGGGTGAATGTGTGGGATATAGAGTCATAATAGCTGCCAAATTGTTTTTTTTTAGTTAAAAGTCAAAGAGTGAAAGTTAAAACAATAGATATAATAAAGCTCAGAGAGTAATTAAGGCATTTTGACTCTTTGGAGCCCAGAGCAAACATTTTATGTGCCAAAAAGAAACTGTCCTACTTTTGAAACTGTGTCAATGTGTTGAAATGACAATAGAGAAATTTAAATTTAATGTTAGGTGGCTGGTTTGACTTTCCTGTAGAATTTTCTTCTTTTCTTTTTTTTTTTTTTTTTTGAGACAGGGTCTCGCTTTGTAGTTCAGGCTGGCCCTGAGCTCACCCTCTAGCCCAGGCAAGCCTCAAACTCAGCAGTCTTCCTGCCTCTGTCTCCTGAGTGCTGGGATTACAGGCGTGAACCAGTACCCGGGCACTGTGGTATGTGGTACTGATTGCTGGTGGGCGTGAGTCACCACACCCAGTATTGTTGCATGTGGTTACACAGGTTTGAATTCAGGACTTTGTGCTTGCTAGGCGGATGCTGGAACCACTGAGCTAAATCTCCAGCCCTCCTGTAGAATTTTCTGACCACACTTGAGGTTCATAATATCAGGCCATAAAATGTACATAGTCGCTTAAAAAGTGATCTGTAATGTAATTAGGTATCGGCCATATTAGTATGATTTCTGTCTTCTGCTGAATTAAATGTTTTATGTAGATTTTTTTCTCCTTAAGTTTTGTCCCTTCTATGTCTTTTCCTCTCTGTTTTAGTAAAATGTGGCTAGTGGAGAAAGTTGCACCTGGTTGTTTTGATTATCACGTCAAGAGAGTGGAAAGTCTGCGCACTGCTCTCTGAATGGCCCTGGCTGTGGTCACATACAGCAGGCTACTGTGGTGCGCTGCTCTCTTGCACTGGGGAACCTTATTTATGACAGCGCTCCCTCCCAGCCTTAGTCACTTCTGTTTGGGCCTTGTGGTTTTCTGCTTCCTTCCAATAACATTACTTGAGTTTAGGAAAAAGAAAACCCCACAGAAATACAGTTTCACAAAGACCTCAGTGATTAGAATTACTGTCTGGAATTTTAAAAAGTAGCTAAGAAGCAAATTTAAGAAGCTCAAGAAGTTTAAAAACAAAACCTTTTTCTTTGTCTGGAAGGCCTAAAAGCCATCGGGAAAGTGTTGTGTGCCCTTTAAAATGTCATACCTAGTATACCTCCAAATTGTTCAAGCAAAGCAAAAGTGAAGATCGAAAAAACATGGCATCTCGTGTCATTTTCAGGCCCATAAAATAAGCATGGCAGCATGTTTGTTTTCGTGGATCCGTGGTTCATTCAGCCAAGCTAATTCCAGTATAGAACGGTTCTTACTAACGGTGGTGTGGATTCCTTTATGATGCTTCAGGTTTTTGGTGGTTTGTTTTCATTCCCTCCACTTGTGTCATTGTGAACAGCAGGGTAGGCGTAGACATCGGTAGGTACTGCAGTGGGAAAGATTGAGAGTCTTAACGGAAGAAGTAATGCGTGTGGTCTCCGAGCTCAGCAGTATAGAGATGTGATTGATTCCGATTCGTGAGCAGACACATTTGTAACTTTTTACAGTGGAATTGATGTGACTGGAAAAACAGATGGGATTTCAGCTGATATGACCAGTAAGAACTAGGTAAAAATGATCTAGACATGCGTTGCAGCTCCTGTAAAAATACTTTGTCATGTTGAGTGGATAAGGTGTTGTGTGTAGGTGGGGGATGTTGCTCAGCGGCAGAACATCTGCCTGGTATTTGTGAGGCCCTGAGTTGGATTCCTGGTCCCAAAGAAGAAAAAAGAAGAAAAAAAGATATGGTGTGGATATGTGTGCATTCGTGCTTGCTTGTATGCAAGGAAGTATATGTGTGTGTGTGTGTGTGTGTGTGTATGTGTGTGTGTGAGAGAGAAAGAGAGAGAGAGAGAGAGAGAGAGAGAAGAAAGATACAAGAGAAAGTGGCATGCAGTGACCTTTGATCCAGAGGGGCTTCTAAAAGGTTCATGGACTGAGTTTGTGGGCAGCGGACCCTGATCTCTCTCCCTCATCCAGTCTTGTCAGTCTGGCTGAGCCGGAAAGTGAATTCTGAGGTTGCTTCAATTTAAGGGCTGAACAATCAGGTTCTAAGAAGATCCACTTGTGTCCTTTGTTGCCAACCACAGAAGTTAGGATGTCCCCTTGTGACCTCTTTGTGTTTCTCATACTCTGTGTCCCTTTGTTCATACTTTATTTAAAACATGAAGAAACCAGGTTGTCCTCCACTTCTTTAGGGGAGGCATTAAGATTCTACTTTCTGGAGTCAGAATTTTGAGTTCCGTTTTCAGCTTTGTCTGTTTCCTTGTTTCAGAATGGAGATGATATACAAAATCACCTTAGGAACTGTGCTGTCGCCACAATTGAACGACATCCCAGAATTGGGATGTACTTAGGAAGTGTCAGGAGTGCCAGATGACTCAGCTCAGGACCAAAAGAACCAGTGTGTGGATGTTCATGGGAGTCCAGTCCACCGTCAAGTACATGGAGGATGATATCATGGCAGAATGCTAGGAATCCACAGAAGAAGCCAATTTGGAAAACACAATTTAGAAATCAACTCCCTGAGATCCTGGCAGATCCAGATCCTTGTGATCTCCAGGTTTGGTCTGTGGAAAGTTAAACGAGGGACCCGAGCCAGCCATGCTCCTGGGGCCATCACATTACCGGTGAACCATGGGCCTCCTGAGGCCATCAATTCAAGCCTAAAGAAAAAGCTTGAACACAGGAATCTATTGTGCCTCAATAAAAAGTGTGGGGATTGGAGAACTCATCAACCAGTGCTCCTTTCCTGGTTTCCTTTTAATAATACTGCCAACAAACATTGCTTCAGCCCATGGAAAGAGCTGGAGTGGAAGCAGAGCTATTTCTGCATTTTTGAGGGATTTCTGTGCTGTGCAAGCTTGTCTTTAGGAGTGTCCCCACTCCCGCCCCCTCTCAGTGCCTCGCCAGCCACGGGAATAGCCTCAGAGGTGCGGCCAATGGGGACTTTCATCTGTTCTTGAAAGGTGCTGTGAAAACACACGGGGTGATTTCTCTTCGCCTTTGTTTCTGTCTGTCTCCGTACAGGATGAGGTCATCACAGAGTGGCAGTTTATCTTGGATTTCCTTGTTTGGCCAGCAGCCTGCCTATCTCTGGGTTGGATGTCTGAGTGCTTCGCAGATATCAAGGAGTTGGAGAAGGTGTTGGGTTGCATGTGTTTTTCCTCTTTTTTTTTTTTTTTTTTTTCCAGAGACCCAGGTGGTACTTGGGGAAGGGGCAGCTCTGTGCTCACCTTATCACTAGCATCTCAGTTGTTGCTTCCTCTGACTTTCTAAGTTCCTGCAGTTTGGCAAAACAGCCTTCTGGAGGGCAAAGCACAAGGACTTTAGGTCCAGACAGCTGAGTTCAAACTCAGTCCTGCCATTTATAAGGTTTCTTTGACGTACATTACCCAAACCTCCTGTACTTACTCTTTACTGATATTCCTCATCCCTGATACTATGTGTCACTCCTGTTTCTCTTCATTTGTCCCTAAGCTCCCAAAGTGTGGGGGCTACATCTCTTTCATATATACTATAGTGGTTAAGAGAACTTTCCAGAGCTGGACTTAACGTGGCTTTCAAACTTCATTTTGCCTTTTAGTGTCTGTTCAACCTCGAGTAGGTTATCTAGCCTCTCGGCCCTCTGTGGGTAGTGTAGTGAAGACTAGAGATAAACACACGTTGAGCTGTGGCTCCGAAACTAGCGCAGATGGATACTCAGAGCTGTTCAGCCCCCTAGCTTGGTACCAGCACCTCAGTGTCTGCTGACCCCACCAGCAAGCCTGGGAGTTTCTATTTGCTATACCACTTTGTAGCCCAGGCTTGTGGCCAGCGTGGGCAGACGGCCTCTTGGCTGCAGGAGTCCCTCACAGCATCCTTCAGTGTCTGAGAAAACATGGCCTACAAAGGGCACAGGCTTTATCTTTGGAATCTCTTACTGTGGCCCATCTTAGAATTTGACAATATGAAGAGTCCCTTTATGAAGGGACTCTTAAAAGAATTTCAAACGTAATCCTAGTTCTTTGATAAGAGGACAAGTCTTCATAATCTACCGCTTGAATTGTCTACTTTGGAATATATTCTCATGTTTCCTTGTACTATAGTAATGTTATTTTCTTTAGTCCACTGTTGGAATATCTCTACTTTATTTTTGTGTCCCAAGCAGTAGTTTTTTTTTTTTTTTTGCTTTTTGAGACAGGGTCTCGCTTTGAAGTTCAGGCTGGCCCTGAGCTCACTATGGTGCCCAGGCAAGCCACCGCGAACTCAGCAATCCTCCTGTCTCTGCCTCCCGAGTGCTGGGATTACAGGCGTGAGCCACCACGTCCGGCATTGTGGTATGCGGTGTTGATTGTTGGTGGGCGTGTCTC
>PVIC010024208.1:0-14706 GCA_004025085.1 Thryonomys swinderianus | reverse complement strand
AGCAGTAGTTTTTAGAGTTCATAAATAATAGTGGTATGCTTTAAAGAATTTTAAAATGCTCCAAATCCTTTGTTAGAATAAGGGCAGCTGGAAATGAGGAAATGTGGATAATTGATTAAAACCCATAACCCTCTAACAGTTGTGAACTTGAGGTAGAGAGATAGTGAGAAGTTGCATTGTGTGTTGTGTGGGGTGCAGTGTACCATGCGCAATGTGTGAGCTTAGACCGAAGGAGACAGAGAAGATGGCTTGCACAAGGCTCCAGTCCAGCTGCCCAGGAGTGTGAGATGAGATGCAAATCCATTTGTCTTCTTGCTCATCTCGGTTCCCAAGAGACCCTTGGAGTGTGATCACCTCGTCATGGCACAGTGCGGCCCCCAAGTGGAAGCCACCTATCTTCTGAGCCATCTCTACTGAAACTGGAGGGAAAACTGGATGAGCTGGTTTTACTAAGAGGTAGAATGTCCACAGATGGCTCAGCAAGCCTCCTGCGCAGTGAAGGGATTTTTTAAGAGCAGTTTTCTCACATCATCTTTGCTTGTACTTGGTCACTTTAGAATCCAACTTCCTTGTTAGACTGGTCTGTGACCCGAGCATCTAAAGCAGTGTTTCCTTCCTCTCTCCCTTTTTACCCTTCCATATGGATCTTCCGTGTGCTCGAACTATGGAATGCAACAATAAATCAATGCGTGTCCTAAATAACTTACATTCAGATTTAGAGACAAGTCTGAATATGGCTTCTCATAATACATGGTAGAATGGAGGAAATTTATTTAATCAGGAAAGTACAGAGGAAGAAATACTTGGTTGCAGCCGGGGGATTTGATTACATGGGGGTCATAAAGGAGGGTACTCCCTGACCTGGGTTTTTAAAGACAGAGTAGGAGAATTAAGGGAAAAAATAAGAGACCTTTTGGACAAGAAATAAAGTTTGTGGCGATGAGCCTGAAACAGACAGAAGCCTATGCAGGCAGCGAGAACACCGGTCACTGTGTGCTGAGTGGCTTCCACTGGGCCGTGTGGCTGTTTATGCTTATTTGAACCCTGGTGGAATATTCCTGGTTTGTTTTATGAAGGGATGTCTCTCACTGAGGATATTGACTCAGGGACGTTTCCTTTTACAGTCAGGATGGCCTCCATCAGACCAATATTGTTCTCGGGGCTTTTTTGTTTTGTTTTGTTATCTTGGATAAACAGAGAGAGGCTGATTCATTTTTCTAGAAAAACAGGATGCACTAAAATACTGCAAGTGACAATGAAACAGACATGCTCACGTACAATAATATTTATAAAGGGGCTAAACAATATGTGTGGCAGACACCTCCATGGTGTGGCTACTTTCCCTCCCCTGCCTCACTCACCTTTAGTCTGTGGCTAAGTTGCTTCTTTCTTTGGATCCCAGTTTCCTCCAACCTCAGGTCAGGACTGGTACCTCCTATCCAGCTGGCTTGCTGTGAGCAGCCCCTGAGTATGTAGGATCAAGAACAGCACTGAGCATGTAGAGTACCACTCTAATAAAGCTTAGTAATCTCTACAGTGAGTATGAAGGACTTTGAACATACAAAATATTATTTCATTTAATGAGTACTTCACACACAAATTAATCTTAAAGGTGCATATGCAAAGCTTTTTTTGTAATGGAATATTTAAAGATTTTGTTTTATTATTAAGGAAGATGCCCCAATACTAGTAGAGTAGAATAATATACCCTCCTGAGCCATCATGTAGGCTATTGCTATGGTGTCTTCTTTTGAAAGATGTCCATATTTCATGGATCCAAATGGCCTTATTACCTTTGGGAAACATGTAAAATCAAACATTTATATTATACTGGAGGAAAAGAAGTCCTTAATCCTTAGTCATGTTGCCTATGAGAAGAGTCAGTGACATCGATCAGAACTGATTTTTCCAGATGGAATAAAGATAAAACCTGATGTCTGAAAACAGACCAAGAAAGATCCCTGAAAAGGCACAGAGCGGGAACAAGTATGGATAGCTGTACTGAACTGTCAAGTCTGAGTGGCATTTGACGTGAACTTCAAGGAGGCTAGAGGAAAGGGGACTACCATTGGGATTAAGGCATCAGTCGTCATGGAGCTGTGTGACTGACCGTTCTCTGAGTGTCCTGGGTAAGTGCATCGGCCATTTCCCCACAGTTCCCTTCCGCACATCCTGTGCCCCATTCATGCTGGTCCTTTCATGGCTCGCCCTGTTCTTGTCATGGCCATTCTGCCCCTTGCAGTGTTTATTTCTCATTTCTGCCGCTTGGATTGTCTTGAATATTCAAGACCCAGAGCCATTCCTCCCTGATGGACCCCAGTTGGATTGATGTCTCTCTGGCGTCTGTCAGAGGTTGGCGAACTGGTGCAAAGGACAAATAGGAAATATGTTTGGCTTCGAAACCCACATGATTTCTGTTACGTTTTTCTGTCAGTGTTGTGTGAAGATCATCCGTCCATAGTCCACACATGAGTGAGCGACTGCTGGTAAACCATATTCCAGTAACACCTCGTGTTTGAGCACAAGCTGCTGGTGCACTGGGCTGTGGGTGCTTGTTATTTACAGCCTGGCGTGTGCCCTTGTCCTCCGGAGGGTGCTATCGGTCCTGTTCATACTTCACCTGAACCTGTGTGCATTTAAGCTTCTTAAAGGCAGAGCCCACCATTGCGTCTCTGTAGCCTCTGGGCATTGTACAGGAGGAGAGGGTTCAGCCCAGGTCTGACTAGCGGGTCAAAGACGTGAACGGTGGCAGCTCTCAGGGGTTGGTGTTCTGGTGCCCTGGAAGGCTGAGCTGCGCCAGCTTTTGGCGCCCTCTCCCCGGCCGGGTCTGCCTTTTGCTTTGGGTACCTCAGCTACCCTCCCACTGCTCTGAACCGCTGCTATTTACAACTCAAAGGATTTTTTATTTATACTGTGTTGGAGACTGTTTACCCGTGTTGAACTAACATTAGGTTTCTTTAAATGTGCCGTTAAAACGAAGAGTGGCCATTTGTAATTTCAGGGCATAGCAGGCAGACTCATGATGTCAGCGAATATAGACACCCTGAAAATTATTTCCAAAGGCTCCGGGAATGGGATTTTCCTACTGTATTCCCTACAAGACAGTATTTATCTCCTTGTAAGGGAAACCATCACAGACCTAAGTTAAAAAAAACAACAAAAAACGAACAGCTCCACTCAGATTTAAAGTCATTTCGCAACATTGAGTAGGTATGAGTTTCATACTTTGTTTTCAGTTGCAGAGCTGGCAAATTGAAAATATAAATGTAGATATTATGATTTTCAGTGTTAGAAAATGTGTGACAGAGGGGCAGTTTACATATTTTTATATTAGGACAGCATCTTGAGGGAAGAAAAAATTGCTTCAGGTTCCATATTATGTTAAATATTCTTTTTTCCCCTACGGGTAAATTCTTTACCTGGTACTTTTTTCTGTGTGGAGGAGTCCTCTGCATTCCATTGGGGAAAATGACACAGACATACCCCAGTGAGTGCAGCACTGCTTTTAATTTCACTGGAAGTGAGGCAGATGAGGACGTTGGAAAGGGAAGGGTATTATTTCCTCTGTGGAAACTTTTATCTTTGTTTTCTGGGTGGCTGGTAAAAACAATAGTTTGCTGTGGGGTTTCAATAATCAAAGGAGAGGAAATAGCATGTGAGTGAGTGCAGCTGCTTGGCTGGCCCAGGCTGCTCGTTGGAAGGTGAAATTTACCAAAGGCTCCATAACTCTCCTCCTGCAGGAGGCAGCCAGCATTTTGTGGCAAGAGCCAGGCGTCAGTACCTCAGACTTTGCAGGCCGCGCCTGCTGTCAGAGCAGGTAACGGGCCACACACTAGAGAGAGGCAGGTCAGTGGAGCCGAGTTCCAGCCACTAAGACTTGATTTAGGGAAACAAAGATGTGGATTTTTGTAGTTATTTAAAAGTGTAGGGCCAGAGGATTAGCTCAGTGGTTCCGGCACCTGCCTCGCAAGTGCAAGGTCCTGAGTTCGATCCCGGTAACCACATAGAATGCTGGGCGTGGTGACTCACGCCCACCAGCAATCAGTACCACATACCACAGTGCCGGGAGTGGTGGCTTATGCTTGTAATCCCAGCACTGAGGAGGCAGAGACAGAAGGATTGCTGAGTTCGAAGCTTGCCTAGGCTATATAGTGAGCTCAGAGCCAGCCCGAACTACAAAGTGAGACCCTGCCTCCAAAAATAAATAAATAAATAAATAAATAAAAGTGTAAAAGCCATTGTACAGAAAGTGGGAAATAGAAGGGATTTGGGTGCAGGCCAGGTTTGAGTGTCCTACTCTAGTAAATTAGCACTGTGATTTTTCTGTAGGGAGTCATGGTGGGCCTCGTGTGTGTTCAGAGTGTTTTAGTCAGGAACCTGATTATGACTAATTAGCATGCATTTGTGCAGAAAAGCCCTGGTGGTGTCTGGGTGGCTCTTTAGGAATCGAATGCTTTTGTCCTTTATCTTCTAACATCAAATGGAGTGGTGAGTGGACTGTGCCTTAAACCTCTGGAGGCTGAGGGAGGAGGGTTTGGAGTCCACCCTGCCTTACACAGTGAGAGTCTGTCTCAAGAGAAAAATTACAAAGATGAGGGGCTGTGTGGACCTTGTTGATTTGTGATGAGGCTGAACTACCTGACTTCATGATTCCATGCATCTCAGCATCTTAGGGTGTTTCTCATTTGCGCTGCATTTACTTTTCTGATAATACTTCTTTTTTTTTTTTTGTTTTTTGTTTTTTTGAGATAGGGTCTTGCTTTGTAGTTCAGGCTGGCCCCCAGCTCACTATGTAGCCCAGGCAAGGCTCGAACTCAGCAATCCTCCTGTCTCTGTCTCCCGAGTGCTGGGATTACAGGCGTGAGCCACCATGCCCAGCACTGTGGTATGTGGTATTGATTGCTGGTGGGCGTGAGTCACCATGCCCAGCATTGTATGTGGTTACCGGGGATTGAACTCAGGACCTTGTGCTTGTGAGGCAGGCGCTAGAACCACTGAGCTAAATCTCCGGCCCTTTGATAATACTTCTTATAGTTCACGTCCTGAAAAATTTGATGTATTTGTTGAGAAACTACTACGTGCTAACTGTACTGAGCTTGAGGAGTTGGTTGTTGGTGGTGGTGTGTGTATGTAGTAAGTAGGTAACTAGAAAACAAATCTACATTCCAGTAGCATGGATGATTTTTTTCCTATTTTGAACAGTCTTTCTTATAGTTATAAAAGCAAGATAATGTGTGATTGTATGTATGTATGTATTTATTTATTGAGACACAGTCTTGATCTGTAGTTCAGGCTCGCCTTGAACTCACTATATAGTCCAAAATACCCTTGAACTCCTGGCAGTCCTTCTGCTTCTGCCTCCTGAGTGCTAGGATTATAGGTGTGAGTCACCATGCCTGGCATTATGGTGTGTGGTACTGGGGATCAAACTTGGGACCTTGCACTTGCCTGGCAGATGCCAGAACCACTAAGCTAAATCCACAGCTGATTGTATATAATTGTTAAAAGTAATAAAATTATATGAATAATTGAGTATTTGTCAGATTTGTTGTTGCTGTTTGTGGAACTGCATGCAGACTGAATCCAGAACCTTCACCCTGAGCCACTTCCCAGCCCCAGTGTTTTATTTATTTAGAGACAGGTTCTTGCCATGTTCCCCAATCAGGGTGATCTTCCTGCCTCTGCCTCTCAAGTACTGGGTTACAAGCAGATACTGAGTCTGAAATTACTCTGAGCAGTCATGAGACATGTATTTCTTGAGCACCTGCTGTGAGTTAGGCACTGGTCTAGGCCGTGACACTAAACTTCTTGCCCTCATGAAGCTTCTGTTCTAACTGGATGATGTCCATTGGTGGGTGCTTTCATTTGTACCTTTCAGAAGAGGTCAACTAACTTACAACTTCTTTTCTTTTTTTGGATTATCACTTGGCAAATCTTTGACTAATTTTTTTTTTTTTTTTTGAGACAGGGTCTTGCTTTTGTAGTTCAGGCAGGCTTTGAGCTCACCATGTAGTCCAGGCAAGCCTCGAACTCAGCAGTCCTCCTGTCTCTGCCTCCCGAGTGCTGGGATTACAGGCGTGAGCCACCACGCCCGGCACTGTGGTATGTGGTATTGATTGCTGGTGGGTGTGAGTCTCCATACCCAGCATTGTATGTGGTTACCAGGGATCGAACTCAGGACCTTGTGCTTGGGAGGCAGGCACCAGAACCACTGAGCTAACCCTCCGGCCCTCTGACTAATATTTTTTAATTATCAAGGGGAGTTAAGAGTTACACAAATTTTTGTTGACTTTCTTAGTCTCCTAAAGTTATTTGTCATTGAAGAGAATTCTGATTCTTTACAGAGAGTAAATCCCCTTGTTTTAGTTACATTAATCTAGAAAGTGTTTCCAACAATTGAAAACTTTAGGGAATGTCAGACAGGTAAATTTTTAGTGGATTGCTATCAAGTTCTCAAAGGACACTGAAATTAACTTGCACCAGCCTTCTGTACATAACTAAGGGGCTTATGTTTATGTTGCACATTGGTCCTCATTAAAAACAAGAAAATAGAGGGATTTGGTGGCACATATTTGCAATCCAAGCACTCATTCAGGAGGCTGAGTCAGGAGGATTGTGTGAGTTTGAGGTCAACTTAGGCTACATAGTGGAGTTCAAGGCCAGCCTAAACTTTCATAATAAAGGCCTGTTGCAAAAAAATAAAAATAAAAAAATAAAAAGGAAAGAAAATGACTGGAGTAACTAAAAATACATAATAGTGTAGTACCTATTAAAGCTGTCTCATGACTTTGCCTCTGTACCACAGATTTTGTTTATTTTTATGAGTGCAGTGCTGTTGGCTTTACCACTATAAAAATATGATTATAATAATAGTATTAGGACAATAATACATACCCCACAATAGTGAAACTTGTCACTCCTATTGTTCCCTTCAGACTGCTCTTCCCTTTATTCTATTTTAGCCCTTTTTTTTTGTTTTATTGTTTTTTTGTTTTTTGAGACAGGGTCTCGCTTTGTAGTTCAGGCTGGCTCTGAGCTCACTATGTAGCCCAGGCAAGCCTCGAACTCAGCAATCCTCCTGCCTCTGCCTCCGGAGTGCTGGGATTATAGGCGTGAGCCATCATGCCCGGCACTGTAGTATGTGGTATTGATGGCTGGTGGGCGTGAGTCTCCACGCCCAGCATTGTATGTGGTTACCGGGGATCGAACTCAGGACCTTGTGCTTGCGAGGCAGGCGCCGGAAACACTGAGCTAACCTTCTGGCCCCATTTTAGCCCTTTTAATAAAATGTAGTTAGGGCCGGAAATTTAGCTCAGTGGTTCCGGCGCCTGCCTAGCAAGTGCAAGGTCCCTGGTTTGATCCCCAGTAACCATAGACAACAGTACCAGCAATCAGTACCACACACCCCAGTGCCGGGTGTGATGGCTCAAGCCTGTAATCCCAGCACTTGGGAGGGAGAGGAAGGAGGACTGCTGAGTTTGAGGCTTGCCTGGGCTACATAGTGAGTTTAGGGTCAGCCTGACTACAAAGTGAGACCCTGTCTCAATCAATCAATCAATCAATTTAAAAAATAAAATAAAGTGAAATTTGACCTCAGGTCAGACGTGTGAAACATGCCTTTGTGACTCCCTAAAGTTTCCCTTGGAAATTTCTGCCAAGTCTCATCTTCAGAGGGCCCTTTGCTCTAGAATGCGCGCCCTGACATTCCTGCAGATGGAAGGCTTCCCGACTTGTGTTCCTCTCCTAGTGCCCTACACGTCTTCAGAGCTACAATGGTGCAGGATTTGCGTCATGGGTGGATGGTGAGCTGGATGAGTGCAGTGCCTGGCCCTTATTTGTTCTGTGTTTCTGTCCTCCTCATGGCTGGGCCAAGTTGAGAGCTTAGTGAGACTCTGTGTCCCAATAAAGTATTAAAAGGACTGAGGATGTGGTGGAGCAGCGGCAGAGCACCTGCCTGGCATATGTGAGGTGCTGGGTTCAAGCCCAACACCGTAAGAAACATCCTGCTCTGAGAATAAACAAATACAAAACAAGAAAACTCCAAACCATGTACCAGAATTATTTTTGTCCTAAAAGAGCTTAACTTTGGTTGGGGCAGGAGAATAGATACTGGTATGAAATAATTAATACCTTGCTTAGGCTGTTTGGGCTACTATAGCAGAAATATAATAAACGGGTTGCTTTATTTCTCTCAGTTCTGGATGACCAAGACTGAGGCGTCTACAGATTTCTCTGTCTGGAGAAAACCTGTTCTTCATAGATAGCTTCTCACCGAGTCCTCATACTCTGGAGGGATAAAGAAGCTCTCTGTCCTTTTTTATGAGAACACTAATCCCATTCATGATCACAGGCCTCAGGATATGATCACTTCCCCAAACCTCCACTTGGAGGGTTTATATTTCAACATAGGACTTTGAGAGACTCGTAAACATTCCCACTGTGGTCGTGTGCAACCTAGGACAGTGTCTGTCTGTCTGTGTTAACTTTTTGTTCTCTGTCGTCCCCAGGATATCAGTGGTACTATACAGACTCTCAGGCCCAGGAGCTCAAATAGGACTGGTGGTGAGAAAGCAGCTTCTTGGACTGATTGAGCCTTGAAGGCGTCTGTTACTCATGACCACAGTTCAGTAACAAGAGAAAACATTCCCAATACTATGTGGACTAGTCTCTCTTCCTCCCTTTCCCCCTCTTTGTATCACTTCCCTCCTTTCTTTTTTCACTGTCTTCATGCTAGGGATTGAACCCAGCCAGGGCCGGCCATGGAGCTATCCCTGAGCCCCAGATTTTTCTCTTTGAGTGCCAGACCTTCTATCCACTGGTCATTAAAATGTCCCACTGAACCCTCAAAGGCAGCATGTCTCAAGCAAATTCAACCCTTAAGCTTGCTTCTCCTGCATTGTTTTGGGAGTCGGGAAATATTGCTTGACTGGGAACCCCACTTCCTCACCTTCTGCATTTACTTCTTTTTTTTTTTTTTTTTTTTTTTAGTACTGGGAATCAAACTCAGGACCTGGTGCTTGTGAGTAGATGCAGTGCTGTGGAGCTACATCCACAGCTGTTCAGTTCTTTAAAAGTTCTCTTAATCTTCTGAATTTCCTCCAGAACCTGCTTTCTCCTCTATTTCCTAAACTAAGCCCTCACCTCTTTTGTTTAGGCTTTTTGAGATAGTCTTCTAACCTGTTTCCCTTTAAGGTGTTGGCCTTTTGGTCTTCCAGTCCAGTGCTGTGCAGTGGGCACAGTGATACTATCTTAACATCATGCTGTCTGTGCCGAAGCCTGTCGTGTGGGATGTTGGGTAAAGCGCACATGCCTTACCTGAGCTCAACAGGCCTCCGTGACCAGATCTGTTTTCCATAGCACACTGCTGATCTTACAGTTGTCTCTATGTATTGTAGCTGGGCCTTCGCAGTGCTGTTCTTTGTCAGAATTGGCTCCTCAGTTAGTGATCCATCCAGAGCAAAGGCCTGAAGGCCTGATCATGAACTTTGCTCCCTGAATCCATGGGTTCAGGTCACCAGGAGCTTAAACTTCCAGGGATGTTTTCCTCTGTCCTCTTTGGGTGAGCATGCAGAACCCAGTGGCTTCATTTTCTCTGTTGGGCCTTTTCTGTCCCTAGTTTCTCCTGCCACCTGTCCTGGCACCTGTCCTGGCATCTGCCTTCTGGCCTGCCAGAGTGTCTGATCTGAGGAGAGGGGGCAGGGTTTGAGGACAGGTCAGTGGCCTTTACAGGAAGGGTGGCACTTGTGGGCCTGGTGCCTCAGGCTTGCCTGCCATCTGCCCCCCCCCCCCCATGGCATAGAAGCACGCAGCAGCTGGTCAGCATATGGGCCTGGAGAAGTGGGGCAGGGCAGGGGACAACTGTGATAGGACCTGGCCTTCTTGGAAGTCTGGGGTCTGTCTTTGATTTCCTTCCTCCACTTCCTGCATTTTCTGAGGCACGCTAAAATTCGAGGTAGCATGTTAGGGGTAAACCAGGCCCTCTCGTCCCTGGCTTCCTGAAGTTAGCTTGTCCTTCAGAGGACCTCTGCATGATGCATAGCTGAAGCCACTTAAGGTGCTCTTGCCGAATCCTGTGCTGTTCCTGGGTGTGGATCGTGAGCTGGGCTTGGCTGGGCTGAGGGGCCTGTTGTAGTGTGCCAGGCCTCAGCTGCCGTCAAGCAGTGTGAATTTTGGGAGATTATTTAACTTATAACCCTCATTCCTCCCATGAAGGGAGATGATACCTTGCAAGATTAGAACATAAAATAAATTTAGGAGAATCAAAAAAGCAAAATGCTTTGTGTGTTATCGAATGTGAAAATGTCTTGCATGTATTTTTACTTTAATATTACTACTATTGTTAGTAAAGTGGAAAAACAAATTCTGCCCACTGAGTGTATCTCAGGAACTCAACAGTCTCTCCCATTAATCCGGATGTATCATGAAAGCAACGAGAGATGGACAACTGTGGCAAAACTGCAACCCTGGCGCCGGATGTGACAAATTGCTCCGTATGCTGCTTTTGTACGTGACATTTATGGAGCACCGGTAAAACATTTCACCATGACAGCAGGTTTTTTTTTTTCTTTTTGTTATTGACATCATCTCATAATCCAATCATTATTAGGAGAAAATGTCAGTGGCTTTTCTCCCTTACTAAGGACAGGAACAAAGAAAACTGTGTAACACAAAACTTTCTGTGTGGAAGAGAGAAGTGTAATCACTCATGATTTCGTCAGTGGGCGCTCACAGCTCTAGGGCACGGCAGGGAGCTGCGCCACTTCAGAGTGACCCAAAGGCAGAATGGCATGGGGGACAGGGAATGTAATTAGAAGACAGCAAAGGAAAAAACCTAAATTAAATTATGAGTGTAATTAGGAAGGAACTGTCATTTGGATTGTTTTTAAGCAAAAGAAATCAGAAAGCAGTAGTTTTCTGTGACTGTTTCCCCTTGTGCTTGAGGCTTCTATGCCAAAAATTCTTCATAAATCTTCATTAAGATGTCAGAATTCCTTGTGTAGTCTCTTCATTTGCATTCCCTCGTACAGTTATTAACAAAAGACCCTTTATGTCTCCACCCGGCTTGATTTCAGTCATGAACTCCATTTTCCTTTTATTATTTCATACACTCTGGTACTTGACTGAACACAGGGTGTCATTTCTGGGGACTTGGTGGGAAGCCAGGCTGTATAGTGAGGAGCCTGTCGGTGAGTCCAGAGTGGATGTGAAGGAGGGAAACAGGCTGCAGGTGACCCTGTTTCCTCAGAGTGCAACCTCAGAGTGTCTTTTTGTTAGATTTTAAAAAGTTACCATTTTTCTGAAGTTTGAAAATAAATTCCTTTTGCTTTTTTAAGTTTTTTTTTTAAAGCCCAGGTTGGCCTCAAACTCACAGCAATCCTCCTACCTCTACCTCCTGAGTGCTAGAATTACAGGCATGAACCGCCACACCCGGCTTGTGGTATGTGGTCCTGGAGATCGAACTTGGGACCTTGCATTTGCCAGGCAGATGCCAGAACCACTGAGCTAAATCCCTGGCCCTGAAAATAAATTTCTATAACTGAACCCTAGGATAGAAAGAAGCCTGTCTAGATATTTATTTAATTTTAACTTTACAATTAGCCATTTCTCATACATTATTGGAGTTTCAGCCCAGTTAATTTAAGCAGTGATGAAAATAACTCTTGGAGGGTTTTGGTGGCAATTTCAAGATTGTGTCATGGTAGTGATCAGCCCATGAGTTTAGGGTGCTGTGGAGATCTCTGGTTTTGTTTTGAGTTTTTTTTTTTTTTCCTTCTACGTATTTTAGGGTAGCCTTGCTTCACTATGTAGCCCAAGATGGCCTGGAACTGGTTTCCACCTTCCTGCCTCAGCCTCCTCAGAATGCTGGGATTATAGGTCGCACCACCAGGCCTGGTTCCTCTGGAGGGCTGTTCTTTCTGTTTTTTCTGGAGGACTTGGAGCATGAGTGTGTGACCTTACCCATTTAAGACCTTCTGTAGCTGCTGGGTTTCCGGGCTGTTTCTGGGCTTAGAGTAAAATGGAAGGTGCTGAAACAGGCTTGCATTAGCCCTGTTCACACAGCTCTGTTGGTTCTTTATGCTGAATCCTCACCTCACAAAATGCCTGTTACAGAAAAGATTTTAAAATCTCTTATACTGTGATGCTGTAGTTGATAAATTCGAATTGAACTTTGCCTATAGTTTTCTGGACCCCCTCTTATCCCTGAGTAGTTACATTTTTATCTTCTGTAAGAAAATGTTTTTATTTCCTCACCCTGCTCTCTATTTGAGTACTTTACAAATGCACATTTGCAGGCTTTTCTAGCCTGGTTTGTGGTTGTTCGTGGTGAATGTGAAGATTAGATGTGGTTTAGGCTCAAAGGAATTTAAAACCTGATAGAAATAAGGCCTGCCGCAACCACTAGAGTAAATTTATGTGGGTAAATGTAACTTCATGTCTAGTAAACGTCATGTCTCACATCTTGCTTACACTAAATTCCTTCTGTTTTGAGATGGCCACTTGATCCCGTATGATTATATGGCATTTTACTTGGGTTACAGCCTTTGGGATTTGTTGGTTGGTTGCTATAAACATACACATGTTATTTCTCCAATAGAGTGGAAGATGCTTAAAAGGTACCCAAGGAACAAGACCTTTGTTTTGTTTTGTTTTGTTTTGTTTTGGAGACAGGATCTTACTATGTAGTTCAGGCTGGCCCTAAAACTCACTGTGTAGCCAGGCTAGTCTCTAACAGAGAGATCCTCTTGCCTCAGCTTCCCAAATGCTGTGGTTACAGATGTGCCCCACCATATCCAGCTAAGGAAAAGGATCTTATCAGAAGAAAACCTGAAAGAACTTTTTGTTCATATCCTAGGTCCATGCAGATTCGTTTTTAAGGATGTTATGGGTTGGAGAATTGGGATGTGTATTAGTTTTGGGGTTTGGAGGTTAGTTGCTGAGGACAGAGGTGTTAATGTTAGCTACTAAAATGTTCCTGGAGGGAATTGAGTGTGCAGTGTCAAGAAAAGGAGAATTGGTCATGCTTGGTGGTTTGGGTTGTGTCTTTGCACCCACTTCTTAAAATGTTTCTATTTTTCGAGTCGGAAATGACTAATTAGAACCTGAGCACAGCTCTGTGCTTTAGTGTGATTGGGTGATCTGAAGCAGTCATTCATTGTGCTCACAAATCTGAATTTCGCCAGATGTTGGCAGGGGCAGCTCTTCTGCGTTGCACATAGTGTCTGGTGGCATGGCTTCATGGGAGGGGGTTCCCTTTCAGGGCAGCTCTCTCAGCTGGGTGGCCGGTGACTGGCGGTGTAAGTTTCTCTCCACGCGAGTCTCCGTGGATGGCTTGAGCTTCCTTGTGGCATGGCAGGGGCGTTCTAAGAGACAGAAACAAGCTCAGAGCCTGGACACCAGCACGGCATCACACGGATCATATCCTGTGGGTCAAGTGGTGCGTAATGTAATAGGCCATTTCATGACTTACAGTGATACTTCATTTGCATTTGATTATCGCATGAGGACCCGTAGGCTGGCTTCTGCTGTGGGGAAGGCAGCCTTATTCCCAACAGGGGGAAAAGCAGGTGGCAGAGCTGTGAGGACAGGTAAGTCTGTTGTGCTGTTGCCGTTCCGGAGCCCTGGGATCCGCCTCGACAGGCCTGGGGAATGGAAGAGGCGCATGCTGGGAGGAGGGTGAGGAAGCTGGCAGGCTCCCTTTGATCCTTTGCGCTATAACTTTATCAGCTTCGCTAATACTTCTTGGTCTTACTTACTGTGTACCAGTGCTTTGCATGGAGTAATTCAGTCATATTCCCCTAAGGGAGTGTGCTTTAGGAGAGTCTTAATTAGAGTTATTGCTATTGATTTTTAATGATATTTCTTTTTGAAGAGATTATTATTAACAATCCTTAGCCCTATTTTATTACTCTGTGTGATATATTAAGGCTATTTAAAGACATTTGGAAGCCCTTGAAAGTTTGATGTTTTTGAATAAATTAAACGAGTCCTCTTTCATCTTGAAGTTCATGTTAACATTCGAATAGTTATTATACTGGTGTGTTTTACTGCTAAATTTAAAACATCAGATTACACGATAACCTTAAGTGTTTTCCTCTGGGATCTTACTGCACCGTCAGAGTTGGCACACTTCACGTGAGCCTTATTTCCACTCAGCACCATGGAAGTAGTTTCGAGAACGTTACAAGGAGCATCAGACAAAACTGTCCCTTCTTCTCAGCAGAGGTCAGTTGGCAGCCAGTATACACTGTTTCTTTGCTTTGGAAAAGTTTTTCCTGGGCTAAGAGAGACTCACCCTTTTAACCAAATCCTTCTTTTCATCTGTTTTTGATGGCAGCAGACCACATTTCCCAGCCATTCGCAAACAGTGTCCGTCTGGCGGGATTTCCTGAACACTGAGCCCTGAGCAGTTGTTACTGGCCAACTTTTTGAACTTCAGAGATTAACCTGGTTTTTTGTTCTGTGTTTTCTGCCATAGGAACCAATAAATTCATCCTTCTGAGACTAGTAAAGAGGCCCAAGAATAGTCCGTTTGCTAATCAGTTGCATCATTTTCCTTAGCCTGTTAACTTTGATGAATTAAATCTTCCTTCCTGTATCCAGCTATTAACAAGTCATTATTGTGCAGAATGATAGGTCTTTCTTCCTTCCTTCCTTCCTTCCTTCCTTCCTTTCTTCTTTCTTTCTCTCTCCCTCCCTCCCCCCCCT
>PVIC010024207.1:0-26243 GCA_004025085.1 Thryonomys swinderianus | reverse complement strand
TGGTGAACTCACCAGGTGTTTGGTGTGGGTGGTGATGAAATAAATGCAGAGTGCGTGGAACAGTGGTTTTCAAACGTGGCTGAAGATTCTAATCACCTGTTGGAATTTGTTTTTTAATTGAATTCTTTCTTTTTTTTTTGAGACAGGATCTCACTTTGTAGTCCAGGCTGGCCCTGAGCTCACTATGTATCCCACGCAAGCCTTGAACTCCGCAATCCTCCTGTCTCTGTCTCCTGAGTACTGGGATTACAGGTGTGAGCCACCACACCTGGCACTGTGGTGTGTGGTATTGATGGCTGGTGGGCCTGAGTTTCCACGCCCAGCATTCTCTGTGGTTACTGGGATCAAACTCAGGACCTTGCACTTGCGAGGCAGGTGCTGGAACCACTGAGTTAAATCTCTGGCCCTTAATTGAATTCTTTATTGGTACAATTTATATACATCTCACAATCACACATAATATAGGGGAATTTGTACCAGTATATGACACAAATTAATTCTCATTTTTACCCATATCCCTACCCACCCACACATCCCCACCCCCTTTATACATACTCTTTTATTTTCTTTCAGAATCATATTTATTCCTTCCCCTCATTACATCTCCATGCCAAATTTCCTTTGGAGATTTCCCATTCTACAAAAACTGTCATCTGTCTAGAGCTCATTTGCATCTACAGTTGCTCATATCAAATAGAAGATCTGGTATTTGCCTATCTGTGATCTACTGATTTCACTTATTAGTGTGTCCTTTAGGTGTATCCATTTGCACATAAATGAATCAATCTTGTCATTTTTTATGGCAGAGTAATACTCCATTTTATAAAAAAAACCACATCTTTTTTATCCACTCTCCCACTGATGGACATTTGGGTTGTTTCCAAGATTGAGCTATCACGAACTGAGCTGCTATGAACAAGGATGTACATCTGTCTTTCCAATGTGATTTAAAAAATTCCTTTGGGTATATTCCTAGCAGGGGGATAGCAGGGTCAAATGGGACCCCTAGTCCTGGTTTTCTGAGAAATCTCCACACAGATCCCCACAATAGTTGCACAAGTCTGCAATCCCACCAACAGCGGAGAAGGGTTCCTTTCTCCCCACAGCCTTGCCAGCATTTATTATTGGTTGATTTTGTAATAGCGGCCATTCTTTGTGGAGTGAGATGAAATCTCAGTGTTGTTTTCATTTGCATCTCTCGAATGACCAGTGATGTTGAACATTTCTTCATATGTTAATGATACTTATTTGTACAGCCCACAGTGGACCTCTTGAGTTAAGGCTTTAGTTGACGGGCTTTGGAAACAAGTTTCATAGGTGACTTCCATGAAGCCAGTCCATGCTCAGCATTTGTGAACCACTGGTAGATTATAAAAGGTGAGAATAGGATTTACTGGAGGGACAGTAAGATGGAGAAAATTTCTTGGTAGTTTTCCCTTTTCTTCTTTTTCTTCTCCTTTTTAAATTTTATTTTATTTTAGAGTAGAGGAGTCCCGAGCTCTTTTTCTAGGCACTGATTTAAAATGTAAATGAGATCAGAGAAATGATCTCTGGGTTCTTGTGGGGAAATGAGCTGTAGAAAGTAGGAAAGGGACTTCCTAGCCAGGTAGGTGAAGAGGAGGCTGGGAAAAGACTAGCAGGTGGTCAGATATGGAACTCAAAGTGAGCACTCAGGAGGAAAAGGTGACTTCTACTTGTTAAATTGATTCCACTTGAAGCCTGTGTCATCCTTTGGAAATGGATTCAACTCGCCTAAGAATTTGCCAGAGGGCCTTTTTAGGACTCTGCTGAGCAAGTTATATGGCCCTTTCATCATGCCAGCTTCCAGGGAAATGCAGATTATGAAAGGGCAGAATTATGACAAGATGTGTGGCTAAATATGAGCTTATCTTTCAGAAGTTTCTATTTTGCAGCTTCTGAGGAGATGTACCCTGTGTGACACTTAGTGCCTGAGCTTTGAGCAGACTGGAACTAAAGGAAGGTACACGAAGAACCCGCAGAGCTCCAGGCAGCAAGCTGTGGAGTCACGCTTTGGGGTGGAAGAACACACAGTGGGGACTGAGCCTCACAGCACGTTGAAAGTGGCTTCTCAGCATAGGAAATATCTGGTCCCCTGTCACACTTCTACAAAGGGCCACCTGGACTCTACATGAAACTTGGATCTGTATTCTCCTCCACCTGCCTCCTCCCCCCCGGCTACCCAAGGTCTCTACACAGTCTCCTGGCATTGTGGTTTCTCTTTGCATCTTGTGGTGTACAAACCTAATGAAAGTGATAAACTTAATGGTCCAAGTAGTAAATAATGACCACTATAGCCATATGTGCCTTTTATCTAGCATCTCTCTTTGGGATTCGAATCCATGTCTGTCTGATACCAAAGCTAAAGCTCTGTGTAGTTAGCTAGACGAGGCAGACTTTGGGAATTTACCCATTTGGGTGGCTCTGTGATATTTCACCGCAGGCCCCGGAAGGCACTCTTTTTTTTTTTTAATGGAATTCTTTATTGGTGTAATTTATATACATCTCACAATCACACATAACACTGGGGAATTTGTACCAATATACAACACAAGTTAATTCTCATTTTTACATTAACCTCAGCTGAAATGCTTGCTTGGAGGACTCAGGGATGTTCCTGTGTGCCTCCCCCTGCAGTCAGCAGGGCAAGCTCTGGAAAGGGTAGTGTTGCTCACGATCCTGTAGGACCGGAGAGAAAGCAGAGGCTGGTGTTGCCTGAGACACATCTGAGTCTCATGCTCGGGAAGATCATTCATTCATTCACAGGCAGCCCACAGGAGTGTGGAGGGTCCCATCTCAAGTGAGTCGTTCATGAGGAGACAGGACCATTTGGGGCGAGCCACTTGTGACAGATGGACATTGAGATGAGGCCCCAACCCTGATCACGAGATGAGCCGGAAGTAGTAAGCTTGTGGGCTGAAGTTTATCTCAGGGCACTGGGCGAAGTCCGTGGGCTTTTAGGAATCAGGAGAATGGTACCTGTCCATGATTCTAGTCCATATGGGTGTCGGTGACTGGAGTTTCTCTCTTGCTCATGAAAAAAATGTGAAAAGGGAAGTGTCTCTGACAGTCACATGGTAAGAGTGTGATTATTTGGCCTTGCGCCAGTGCAGAAAGAGAAAGAGAAACAGCTCAGCTCTGAGGTTTGTTTTTTTTCCAAATGAGGACTGAATCCAAGGCCTTCACATGGAGGTGCATTCTCAGCCCTTTTTGTTTTTTATTTTGACATAGGATCTTATTAAGTTACTAAGTTGTCCAGGTTGGCTTGAGCTTGTGATCTTCCTGTCTCAGCCTCCCACATATAGCCCCCCACACCTGAGGTGGTTTAATAGGGATCCTTCCCACAATGTGCTGGCCGAATGAGTTCAGGCTCCATATCCACTGCTCTGAATCTGTTTGTTTATGTGTAAAGAGGGAGATATGAGACCTCATTGGGCTGCTGGGAAAATTCACAAGCCAGAGAATCAAAGTGTTCAGCACCTTCCAGCAAATGGTCCGGAGATGTTGCTCGCTGAGGCCAGGTGGTGCTTGCCAAGACCTGGGCCCCTTTGTGCGGCTGTGGTTCCAAACTGTGGGTGACTTTGGTCCCTCCAGAAAACGGCCATTTTGGATTATCATGACTGAGAGGGAAGAAGTCCTGCTGGCATTGAGTGAGTGGAGACCAAGAGTGGTGCTAAATGTCCTATAGTGCACAGGGCAGCGTTCCACAACCGCGTTCTGAGGTGGAACCCATTGCCCTGGGTTGAAAGGCCCTGGGGGAGTCCAGAGGCTCGCTCTGCCCCAGGCCGCGCCCTGAAGTCCAGTGCACATGTGACCTGCTCCAAGAGCAAATCCGGGATTCAGACCCACAGGCTGCACCCTGGGTGATTCAGACGTGGCTGTGCCTGAGACTCAGCACCTGCCCTGGAGAGAGCCCGTACACAGCCAGGGGCTTCGTGTTCTCTAGGGGGCTTCCGGAGCCTCGAGTTGGACGCAATTGTATGATACTCTCTCAGGGATGGAAGCTTAGCACAAGAGTTTCGGAGGCTGGCCGCCTCCCAGACCCCGTGCCTGTAGGTTTGGTCCTCGGCTCTTACTCGCCTAGGGGACGAGGCCGGTGCAGGAGGCTGCCAGCCCGTCACCTCCAGCTCAAAGCTGGGCCCATCGCACCTTGCCCTCCCCACACCACGCTTGCGCTGGAGGATGCTGTCCCTCAGCCGCTTCAGTGAGCCAGCTCCCCCTGGAGTCTGCTTCCTCCCACGCGGGGCCCAACTCCGAGCCCCTTAAGGTTCTCCTTTCATCTCATTTCTCACCGTCACCATGGCCATTGAGCCCACAGCTCTTCCAGTTCAGTTCCTTATGCCCCAGGCCCAGACTGCAGAGTGACCTCTCCCTGGTGCAGCCGCAGCCCTTCTCTCCGAAGCCGCCAACCACTGAAATCACCTGAAGGTCCCATTTTATTTAGTTCACGGATTCTGATGCTCTTGTGGACATTTATTGAGCTCTGTCTTGCCCATACAAGACAGCCATGACCCTGTGAGGTGGTTCTCGAGCCGAGGCCTCTCTGCGCCATCGTCCTTCCTCATCCTTACAGTTCTCTTCACAGCCTCGCGGCTCTCCGCCTTGCGTAGGCTCCCAGCTTTCTCATTACTGCCTCTACGCCTTCGTTCTGCTATACTCTACCCAAGGCATCACTCTCCTTTGGCCACTTGTTCGTTCCTATTCATCCTTCAAGAGCTGTTTCTCTTACCATCTAGTCTTACAGCCTCTAATGTGACCGTTCGTTTCGGAGCTGCTGCTTCATGGACACGTAGGGACCCAGTTTAATGCACGTCGAGAGGCTGGGGGGAGGTCGCAGTCTGGGCCAGTGTACTGCACAGAACTTAGTCCCTCTGGACAGCAGTGGTCGGAGAGGACCTGAAGTAGGCGCCGGCCACCAGTTGGAGTTTTCAATTCTTGTGGGTGGATCTCAGAGCCCAGATCAGCAGGCTGCGCGCCTGGCTTACCCACTTGGATCAGTGTTGCTTCTCAGAATGGCCCAAACCCACAGGGGCCCTAGTTAGTATCTGTTTGGCAATAATTCCAAGAATTTCTGAGTTTGTCCTTCACTGATTTTCCCAGAGTTTTGTCAGCTCAGGAGAGGCAGGAATCATCTAACTGGAGCGAATGTTTATGAAGTGATTACTATGTGATGGGCCTTATGCTAAGAGTTCTGCATGCTTTATCTTGTTCCGCCCTCAGTAACCACACACTGCAGGGGCTGCTGCCATAACTCGGAGTACATGTGAAGACACGGAGAGTCGGAGAGGTGCAGTGACTTGCCGCGTTCACACAGCGGGTGGCAAGTGTGGGCAGGGAGCGCAGCTCTGTTTCCATGCCTAGCTCTCATCTTTTGGGCATGCAAGGGCTGGCTACAAGAAGTATCAAGGTTTTCTGAAGCTTCCCATATTTCAGATGTGCCCTGCGATGTCCAACCTTTGCCATCTGAAAAGCTTTGTATCGAAATGAGGATTATCTTAGAAATGACATCGTTCCAGCTGAAAAGACATTTAGCCATATTTAGCACAAGAAGACTTGAAGTAATGGCTACTCGGTTATGACCTTATTCTGTGTCAAAGGCCCAGCTCTGGACAACTGATAAGATAGTGTGCAAAAGGGTGTGCGCATTACAATGTTTTCTAGGAAAACTGGGGGGTGAAAGGCTCCCTGAGAAATTTCACACTGGAAGTGAATAATCCTGTCAGTTGTATTTTATGGCAGATGACGAAATCTTGTCTTCTGAGAATATGCTCTTCACCCTTTTTTGATAATTTTTCACAACCCAGGTGCCCTGAAATGTCTAATGTTGGAAATTCTCAGAACTTCAGAGTCCTGTTGACATGAAAGGTGAGAAATGTCTCTGGGTCTTTGAAGGCCCAGAGAAAGAATTATACCCACTGCTGGAGGCCCAGATTTTCATTGAAGAGGCGATGTGGTATGGAGAGTGAGTGCATAATTTTTAAATTCTCTGTCATTTGGGTGTATATAAAAATCTGCATTTTGAGATCACAACTGAGATAAAGTGAGCTTTTTTTTTTTTTTTTTTTTTGAGACAGGGTCTCGCTTTGTCGTTCAGGCTAGCTCTGAGCTCACTATGTAGCCCAGGGAAGCCTCGAACTCAGCAATCCTCCTGCCTCTGCCTTCTGAGTGCTGGGATTACAGAAGTGAGACACCATGCCCGGCAAGATAAAATATTTTTAAAAGGGCTGGAAATGTAGCTCAGTGGTAGAGTACTTGTTAAGTACGCAGAAGGCTCTGGGGGTTTAACTCTTGATACTGCAAAAAAAGAGAAAAGCTCTTGATGACTCTAACATGTCTTTTCTTTTTAGGCAGTTAAACTTTTTTATGTCAGCTATTATTAACATAATAGCACATGTATTCATAATAATGAAAATTACTGAATGTGGAAATCCAGTTAGGGATTCACTAGTAGAAAATTAATAAAAAAATGCTTCTGTGAACTTGTTGGAATTATCTCTAGTGTTTAAATCTTGCAAGTTTTTCAAAATGCAGCTTCTTTTTGAAGAATCAAGTCATTTTCATGCCTTTTATTTTTTTCATTTTAACATTGAATAAACTTCATATTTTCACAGTTAAATACTTTCAAGTTATGATAGAAGAATATACTTTTGGTTACATTTCTCAGAAATCACTAATGTAAAATTATTTTGTAAAAGCTATTAGACTGATGAGAGATTCAGTTTTTCTTCAGTTCCTCACAAGATGAGAGCAATAAAAGAAAATATTATTATTCCCTAACTTACATTCAGTTTTAACTAGTGTTCCCTTTCTACTGGTTTTTTTTTTTTCACTATTCAGCATAAGGATACTATATATTTTGGATTATGTGACATAAGATCTGTGCCACTTAAGAATTACACTTGATTTCTAGTAACAGAGATCTGGCCATAGATAAGGTTTGACTGCCCTAAACAAAAGCACAAAGCTAGAGCAGTCTTGGCTTATACACTAACTCCACAATGTCGCCAGGCACCAGGCTTGTTCTGTCCCTCTCCTTGCTGTCTGTGGCCCATGACCTTATTATTAAGGACATTTCATGGTCTGAGATGGCTGCTACATCTCCAGGAACTACAATGGAGTTCCAGTAGGGAATCCTTGGCTGAATCCAAGGCAGGGTGGCATAGCAGAGGGTTGTCACTGAGGAGAAACAGTCCATGGCAGGGTAGGCAGAAGAATCATCAAAGCAGCAGGTAGTGAGCTTGCTGTCTTTCTGTGTCTTTATGTTCCATCCAAGCTACAGACTTATTAACTGGTGCCATCCATACCCAGGGAGGGATTTCCATTATCTACACTCAGAACTAGGCTAAACTAATTTAGTTATCATCTACTCTAATCCCAGCATCACCTCATAATCCAGCATCACACACCCTCAAAAACTCTGGAGGGACATCTAGATACAAGCCATGTAATATGAGAGAATAGGATGGAATGGAGTGAAATTTTTCAGCTAGAGATATTGCCCAAGATTCTATTAATAAGGAATGGAATAAAGAAAGAATGGGTTACCATCAGCAGTCTTTGTCACAAGTCTGTGTTTCTAGTGACCACAATGAATTCTGCTGTAGAAGCAAAGTTAACCCAACCTCCTGATGACTTGTTGGATGAATACACCTCAGTTGCTCACACAGAACTTGATGGACATGTGGGGGCTCCCTACATGGTACCCTTTTGAGTGAGAGCCACTGCCTTTTGTGGTTCTTTCTCCCTAGCTGGTGGCCTCAGGGACTCACAGGCAAAACAAGCTATGGTGAGGCAGTCTCACAAGGACTTTTCCCTGCCCAGTTTGGAAGTGACACACAGCACTTTCAAAATGAGTCTCACAGCCCTTCCAGCTGCAATGGGACTAACAAGTTTCCTCTTGCTTGTGGCCAGGTAGACCATGCAGTGACAGCTTTTCTGTTTGTAACTGAGTGCCATCGCTTAACCAGGCCAACTGGATGAAACATAACCAAGTTACATGATGTTCCACAGGCCGTTTTTCAAGTGGTTACTATGTGCCAGGGCAGAGTATTAGGTGGTGGAGGAATCAACAGGGAAAAGCTATCGTACCAGCTCCTTTCCAAGGAATGTACTGCATGGGCGAGCCTGCATGGGCGGCTGTGAGGGCAGCAGTGAGACTGGTGGGAAACAGCGCTGTGGAGAATGCAGTCTAGCTGAGAGTTTCTCAAGCTGGTGCCCAGGGAAGGGCCTAGTTTTTTTCTTTTGAGACAGGGCCTGTCTCTGTAGTACCAGCTGGGTGAAACAGTCTCTATTTGCTCCTCGTCTAATTGCCTATGGTTCAACTTTTAAACTAAACTCTAAAAACCTAATGGCGTAGTTGTGGAAGTGCTGACAGCAAAGAAGTACACCCACTGCTCACTGACATACATTTAGGAAATGTAGAAAAACGGAAGAAAAAAATCTAACTCTCAGGCAGTATTCACTGTCAATCATTCATTTTATTGCAGTTTTCTCCGATGATTTTTCTTGCACAGGTAAAGGACTTCTGCTTTGTTTTATTCTAAACATAGTTATCAAAATATAGGCACAAACATGCAACTCGCATTCTTTATTCTCTTGACTACCACAGCACCTTTTCATGTTACATCAAATTATTTAAAACACCAGAAAATATGATAAACATACTATTAAGTCCATTTCTGTGCCTCCTTCTAATGAGCAATTTAAGGTCTCATGCTAGTGAAACTTAATAAAAATGAAATAGTACTAGAATAGCCCACCATTGTGTGGTAGTAAGGATTTGAATTGCTTTTATTATTATTTATTATTTTAAAAGATGATCAGTCCTATTTGTTGGACACTATTCATATGGCAGCAACTATAGCAGATGCTTTGTAGGGATTATCCTCTCATTGTTTCCAGGAGCAGACACTGTTGGCCCGTTTTTCAGATGAAAAATCAGCAACTCAAGGAGATGGTGTAACGTCCTCCCTGTCTCACAATTAGAAAGAGGCTGAACCAGGATGGAAATTTAATTTCTGCAATGCCAGAGTCTGCATAGCCACTGCCTGGCATTGTCTCTACAGCCAGGAACAGAAACTGAACTTAAACAAGCACCCAGCAATGGTTCCCTCTCTGGGTAAGGTAGGATCCAGGCTCCCACTGGGCCTGTCTCTTGCTCCCTGGGCTACGTCTCATGGATGTTGTTTTCCTACAGAAGGCTTGCATAGCTTCTGTCCTTGGGTACATGTTGCAGCTTCAGGGGCTCCTCAGAGCCTGAGCTCCGGGAGCTGGTGGACACCTGGGGAAAGAGTTTTGTGGCCTGGTTTTGTGTGTGGCCATCCTGGGGCCCATCCTCGCTTTAGGGGGTAGAGTACTGAGATGGATCAAGACTCTGTCACATGGCCACCTTTGGAGTTGGTGAGAGAGAGGGTGGAACATTCTCATTTCTGCTACGGTTTCCTGGACTGAGAAGAGTAACTGTTTTCCAATAGAAAACCACGTTTTCACCATAAGAACGCAGAATGGATGTTAGGAGGGAAAAAGCAAGTCGTTGTGCTTCATGTTGTCTTTACATCTTCTTTTCATGAAACTTTTCTTCCCTCTTCCAAGAGTTTACACTTTGCCATTTGGTGTTACCTCCCAAGAACAGTTCACTCAGGTCTTAGAAGAATAAATATGCAACTAATTTATAGATTGTGCCTCCCTTAGCTGTGCTGTGAATTATATGACTTATTTTTGGCAAAGTCAGAAGTTAAATCTGGCTTCCTCTCTACTCTCCTATCAGCTTGAAGAATGAGTGCCATTCCCTGAGCTGTGTGTGAGGGTGGCTTGGCCCACCTGAGGGGGCACCTAAATTTATGACAAGAACTGTAACTTTCTAAATTGTTCCAAGTGTCGAAGCCAAGGTGCCTATGGGCAAGCAGAAATTTTTTCTTCTGCTATTGAACCTGGGCCAAACCTTCACTTACTGGTATTTATAAAATTTGTGAATCTGGAGGAAACCCATTGTGTTGCTAAGCATTAACATTTCAAATTTTTCTTGATCATCCCCATATGGTTTGAAAATAGCCCAATGTATAGAATTCTTGAAAGAGGTAGTGAGAAAAAACAAAATCCCAAATCAACAAGTCTGAGTTCAAGACTCAACTGTGCCCCTCACTAGCAGGGTGATCTTCATTTGGTTGGTTGCTTTATGTCTCTGCTTCTTAGATGCTGCCTTCTAAGCGAAGGATTTGTTTTATGTGTTTTATTAAATGCTGAGGTACTACGTCCTTACTTAAGTGTTCCATCTGTATCTGCTAGATGCAGTTCCCTGGGTCTCTGGAACCGTTTGCTGGTGTTGAGCAAGTCTTTGGTCAAATCTTACAGTCTTATCAGTCTAAATCTTTTTGGACTTTCTAGTTTTGGTTATGATTTGCTTTCTACTTTTTCCCTTCTATTCTCTGTTTTTTCCCCTTTCCTTCCTTTCCACTTCTCCCTTCTCTTGTTCCTCTTACCATTTGAACATTTCTTTCTATTTGCCAGTATCTATTATAAATGTTAGCCTTTATTTACCCTTTTGATTGCTCACACCAGAGAAACAATGTGATATTTAAACATGTGTGCCTGATTTATTTCACTTAAGAGTATAATCTAAGGATGCATCCATTTATGTTGATTATGATTTTGAACATGAAGTAAAACAGACTTTTTTGATGTTAACTTGGTGCACTTTGAAAAATATTATTTAGTAAGAAATGGAATGGGGTCTTTTCATATATATTTGTTTATTCATCACTTATTGAGGGCCTACTACTTGCCAAGTGCTGGGAAGGGAATAAAGTTGCTAACACACATTTAAATAGCTATAGCAGTAGAGGGCTGTTACTGAAGTGGAGGATGCATATTATGAATCAGTTTTTTAAGGCTGATTCAATAACACACAATTCCATTTGTCACCTCTCACTTCCTTTCTTCTTATACCATTTTACACTTGACATTTTTTATATTGAGATATAATTCATCTAACACAAAATTGACCATTTAAAGCATATACCTCAGTGGTCTTTACTTTACTCACTAAATTAGTTTGTGCAGTCATCACCACTGTCTTGAACATTTCTGCCCCTCTGCGAAGAAAACTAATATTAACAGTTGGTTCTTACCCCTGTCTTCTTATTCCTGTCATGGCAGCACTAATCTACTTCCTCTCTCTGTAAATTTACCTATTCTGGACATTCCTGGATACTTTTCATAAATCATATAATATATGGTATATTGTGACTGGCTTTGTTACATGTTATTTTCAGTATTTATCTGCATTGTAGCAAGTAATAGTGCTTCATTCTACTTCATTACCACATAATATGGGTATAAATTTGTTTATACATTCCTTGGTCACTGGACATTTGGATTGATTTGGATTGTATCTTTTTTCTTACCATGTATAACACAGCTACAAGCATTTGTGTACAAGTTTTTGTGTCAACATATATTTTCAATTCTTTTTTTTGAGATAGGGCCTCACTTTGTAGTTCAGGCTGACCCCGAACTCACTGTGTAGCCCAAATCAGCCTGGAATTGACAGCAATCCTCCTGTCTCTGCCCCTGAGTGCTGGGATCACAGGTGTGAGCCACCACACCCAGCCGTCTTCCTGTTCGTTGATGAAGACACGTAGGTGATAAGCTGACAGATGCTCTCCCAGGGCCTGACCCGAGGGTTAATCACGTACTCAGCCTTCTCCGAGCCCTTGTCGGTCTGCAGCACTGGTACTAGCTCTGCGGCTGCCCAGTGTTGAGTATGGGAAACTTCTTTTGGAACCCTAAAAATGAGGAAACTACCAGATGTGTGACTTGATTTAGGTGGAAATTTCTCAGATCAAAAGATGAAATGAATCAAATATTTGTCCTAGACATACACTGGGAGGTGATCCATAAGCATAGGTCTGAATTCCTATTTTCCATAATAAACTCTCAGTTCTTGTTTATTTTCTCTGCGGAGGAAATAACATGTGAGCTTCTGGCATTTTCTACGTCTCCAAAACAATCCTTTTTAGTGAAATCATCGAATCCTACCAATTTGTGAATCAGCAAGTAACACAAGCTGCCAAAGAACGGCCGTCCTGAGCGTGTGTGCAGCTCTCCCCCGGCCAGAGCCACTGCTGCAGTCGCTCGTCTCGCTGTGGTCCCCGCGCGGGAGGCCGGCCCGGCGCACGCTATCTCCTCTCCGTCGCGGACGGCTGAACTTCAGAGCAGCGCGATTTGCCGCACATCACACAAATGAACCCGAGGAGGGCTCTGAGTGGAAGTAGCCGCCCCTGGATCCTGTTCGCTGGACTCGTGTGAGTGTGAGACTGGGTTTCCGACACACGAGGAAAGGAGAAATGCTGGGCAGGTGTGAGGTTTTCACATCACGAAAGTCATTCGGTTTTAAGAACTTTCTCCCTAAAATTAAGTCTTTCTTTTTTAAGTTGGTAAAATGTCGTTTTGCTTTTTCAAGATGTGGTAATAGTGCATGGCAACTTTTCTCTATTTTAATTTTTGACAAAACAGCATGTAGGTAACCTTAATTTTTAAAAGGTGATTTTCTTTTAACTTATCCATGACATTTGCTTCAGAAGGGTCCACCTGTTTGAACTTTCCCTGGCTAATGATGCTCTTTCATCTTACGGACTTCGTCCTGGGTAAATAGGAATCGAGTTCTCTTACAAGCTGTGGCCCATGTCAGATGCAGGCACAACATTTAGGATCCTGGTTTTGAGCTAAACCTTCTTGCCTACTGTATTTCACAGTCAGAGAACAGTGGGAAAACATGTAGCCATGCAATTAGGATGATTTGCCTGGTCCTTCAGTTTCTAATTGTGAATAAAACATACCTTGCTTTTCAGTTTGTTAAGTATTTCAGGGATTTTTTGAGAGGGGTGGTCCTGGGGGTTGAGTTTGACAGTTCCAGCAAAGTGCAGTTAGCTTTTATTTGAAAGGGTATAGTAAGTGTTCATTTTATGCATGGTTCTCTCTCTGGTAGAAAGCAAGGCTCAACTCAGACAGGTTAATTAATTTACCCACATCACATACCAATGAGAGGAACTAAGAAGTGGAAAGGCTTCTCCTCAGTATTACTCATCAACTTCAAAATGTAATGGTGGGACCAACACACAATGGAAAAGTGCCCCAGACTCTTGAGAAACATCAAGCAAGGGGCATGGGATGAGGGCATTCTCCAGCCCACTCAGAGGCTCTGTAGGTTGGGGTGAGGGGAGGGGTTGTTAAGTGACAGATCACCTCCTCTGGGGGGCATCATTAGTATTGGGTAGCCAGGGGTGAGATGCTCAAATAAATATGAAATTCATAAGTTAAATTCCACTCTGTAATGTAGGACGTTGGGTTTAATTTATTATGGGGAATTATAAGTTACTGTAATAATTGTAATAATTACAATATTTATATTGTAATAATTATAATTATATAATTATAATTATTACAATTATTAATAATAATTGTAAATTACCAGAGAGGTGAAGGTGCAAGGGTCCACAGCCTTTAGGACCACAAAATCCTCCTTTTTTCCCCATTGCTCCTCTCTGCCTTTCCAAGCAACCCTAAGAACTAGTCATTTGCAGAAGGTTCACCAGAAGTATGTTCTAATTCCTGATACCCCTAGAGGTGGAAATATTCTCATCCCATTTATAGACAAAAGATCCAAGGCACAGACAGAGAGATGAAGAAACTTGCTCAAAGTCACATGGTAACTGAGTCTGTATTAAACGAGACTGTCAGGCATCAGAGGTACCTGGTGAACCCCTGAAATGTACTGTTTCTTATTACTATGTCGCTCTCTTCCCTGTTATCTTCTATTTTCCCAAGTATGGTGTGTTTCCCCCTATAAATAAAGCGAGTAATCTAAACAGCAAAGATCAGTGAAAGTTCCCAGTGTACTTGGTAGGCTGCTGCTTCCATGGTAGTTATGTAGAAAGACCTTGGATTTTGGAGGGAAACAGGTGAGAAGTCACCTATTTTTACAGCCACTCTAGACAGTGAGACCTTGACTAGGTAGTTAACTCCATGAGCCTCCACTCATACACTACAGATGATAAAGCCACACGGTGTCCTGCACAGGAGCTGCTCTGAGAGTACAAGCCCCGAAAGAGGACGGCATGTGGCCAGCACTGCGTGCTCCGTGTGTTCATGGCCCTATCCTCTGTCCCCCACTCCCTCTGTCCTACTCTGATGCTCATGTATTCATGGTATTTCTGCAGATGAAATAGACTTCACCTGCGGCTGCCTGCAGAACATAGCTCAGGGGAAACCCCATGAGAAACAGTGTGGCCTAGAAGAATGAATTCAGGAAGAGAGGATCAAGGGTAATGTGCTCCTAGGAAAGTAGAAATACGGCTAGGCCAAGACAGCAAGCTAAAAGAACTCTCAGTTGTCTCCAAGAGGCAACTATGGTAAAGGTAAGTGAAAAATGGGACCAAAGTACAGACATTGAAGAAGATCGTATTTCTTGCATGCTACTGATTGAAGAAGGAGGGGAGCTGTGGGTTGGAGGGAGGGTCCCTTCTGCAGCGTGATTAGGGCCACCTGGGTTGTGCAAACCTAAAGAATCCCATGCTTGACTAGGTTCCTCTTCAAAGAAACCTAGGAATTCACCAGATTCAAAGAGATGCCTTTGTTTCCCTATTTTTGTTTCAAGAAAGTAAATATAAATTGTAATTCCTCCTATCACTCAAGTACTAATCTTCATCCAGAGAGATGGCCTGATACAGCACTTCCCAATGCAAAAATAAATATGTTTAGTAATAACTAAATACTAAGGAGAATAGATTGAAGAACCTAGCATTTAAATGGTTCTTTAATGCTTTAATTTAAAGGATGAGGTCATAATGTCAAAAGTGATTCTGAAAATAGGGTGGAAGCCATGATTCTGCCAATTTAAATTTGTTTTATTTTTGTCGATTAGGTTTTACAGTTTTCCTTCATATATAGATGTTTTTACAGGATTTCCACTATAGCATATACACCACTAGGTATATCATGGGCCTGGGAATTTGCACTAAGTTCTGTGCAATTGTTATGTTTATAGTTTAAGTAGAAAAGGGATAGTACAGATGTCTTTTAGGAAAAGAGAAAGTGACCCCCAGGCACAGTTAGAGTGATGTGACATCATTTCCTAAATCACGTCCCTGTTAGTGACTGTTAACAGTTTCACGCAATTGTAGATAATCCTGTATAGCAACTATGAAGTGTTTATAGCTGTTTGAAACAGAGGTTCAGCTACAGTATCTTAAACACAATTACAAAAAAGAGCCAAAATAGACTGTTTTGGGAGTGAGCCGGTCTTGTGAGAAGACATTAGTGGTATGGGCTTTTGTTTTTGGCTTTGCTATTCTAGCTGCATTGTTTCCAAGTTCGAAGTCACAACACGGCTCCCGGCACTCTAGGCATAATGCATGAATTATAGGCACGAGTGCAAAGAAAGGGAAGGCCAAAGATGACCTCTCTCCACCCTTACCCTACTTATCCTTGTGAAGACCCTCCCCAGAATTTCTGTGTCAAAGCGGTTCATTAATTACATGGCTTTGGGAAAAGCTACAAGGACTCTATAAACTGATAGCAAACCTTCCTTCCCCTGGGATATATGGGACATAGTCCTGCAAATCCAAAAATGCTTGACAAATCTGCAAGTTAATGTATTCCTGGTAGGCTCTGTGGTTTGCAATAGCTGTAATATTGCAGGTCTGTGTTCTTGCTGCCAAAAACATCATCGATTACAGTCATTCACAGTCACCCCTTCTCCCCATCCCAAAAGACATTTGGGAAGAAGAGAAAGCAGAACCGTACCATGTTCAGTTATTGTCAGAGGGAAGCTGGAGGACTATCAGATTCCAGGCAGTGGTAGAAGTGGTCAGACCCAACATCTTCCTATTTCTGTGTTCACTGTCTGGGAGAGGAGTAGTAGAAATGCACAGCTGCCAAGGTCAGACTGAGGCAGTTCCCAAGAACCCACAGCTTCCCACCCGATGAGCAAACTCCTGTTGTGTAGAGGAGCCCTGCTCTCAGCGACAAAGACTGTCAGCTATCTGAAGGTGGGGACTGCCTCTTTCTGGACCTCTCCATTCCAGGCACTGACATCTAGAAGTCCCTCAGTAAAACCAGGCTTATTAATTCAGGAGACTGAGGTGGCTCCTGCATGAGACTTTTAAAAACTATTATGACATTCAGCCTGCCATTGTGGGCTAGAGCTAAGAATGAGTACTTTGGATTGATATACATTTTTGAATAAAAATAATTATATTAATGTTTCCAGCAAATATATTGAACATTTACTTACAACAGGCATTGTGTTCACTTTAGAGAGGAAGAAACAGAAGCACAGGGAGGATAAATAACTTTCCTAAGGTCCCAAAGCATGAGAAAAAGAGAAAACAGCTCAAGATGACTAAATCTGCCCAAAGATATTCCTGAAAAAAAAATCATGGTTAAATTCATAAAATTGCTTATAAAGGCATTCAAATATTTTTATTTTACCTAATTTGTTTACTTACAAATAGCCCACCTTAGGAAAATAATTTAGTTTCTTTAAATTTTCTTGCCCAAAGAATAGGAAAATAAAGCTCCTCATTTTCTAGGGATTCTGTGAAGATTCAGTGACATAATATATTCACCATGCTTTGTACATAGGTTATGTTCCATATATTTTAGCTGTCATTTGTTAATTTGAGAAGCAGTTCTTAATTAGTGATTTACTTGAGAATCATCAGTGGAAATTTTTCACAATATCAAGGTCTAGGTCCCATGTAGGGTATTTTGAAAAAGTTCCCCAAATGATTCTGATTCATATTCCCTTATAAAAATCACTGCTGAAAGTGACCCATATCCAGTAAGGAAGTATTTTGTCCAAGACACTGTGCTATGTGCCAAGAAGAATGAAAACTGTACATTCATCATAACTGTGATGTGAAAATAAATGAATTAGACAGTAAGTAAGGAGATGGGCTGCTTCTCTCCCATCTGGGCATGAGGCAGAGCCTCAGAGCTGAACGCAGCCGGCAGGGCCTGGAGCGGGTGAGGTTAACGAGCTCAGGACAGCATCAGGGGAGTGAGTGAAGGTGAGAGGCACAGAAGCATAGCGAATGTCAGTGGCGACACTTTGGCTGCAGCACAGTCTCTGGGGAAAGTTGGTAGAGGAGGCCAGATGGTTGGTTGGAGGCAAACAATGCAGGACTTTGGAGTCCTGGCCATTTGGGTTTGTTCTGAACTTTCAGGATGGTGACAAGCCACTGAGGTTTGTTGAACTACAGTATTAAATGTTCAGAATTACTCTTTCACTGAACAAATCTGGTGTTCAAATAGGTTAGAAAGTGAAGAACTCAGGAGCAAGAAATGTGTAAGGAGCCAGAGATGCCTACTGCATGTATTTATCTGGGCCTCAGAATGCAAGCTGGGATCAGGCAGGGCCTAGAGAGGTCAGGTTAAAGGAACAATGATCTAAACCTGAGTGGATAGTGGGGGAGGGCTGTGGAGAGGAAGAAGAAGTGAAGACGATTTTGAGATTTGAGCCTGGGTGATGTGAACAGAACTGTGACCAGAAAAAGGGAAGTTGGTGGGGGGAGGGCAGATGAGGAGTCCGCGGTATTCTGTTAGAGATGCCTGGGGACTAGAGGGCTGTGTCCGGGAGTTAAGTGGAAATATGGAGCTCAAGGGAGACAGTAGGGTTATGTGCACACACACGCTCGCGCACACACAGACACACACACACACACACACACACACACACACACACACACACACACACCCCACACACACTGCATAAAGTGAGTCAAAGGCATTGAGAAATGGCACATGGAGCCCTGGCAGGAGCAAGCTCTCTGGGAAAGAAGGAAAGTATGGAATTTTAACCTTGGGTCTGTGAATGGCTTCTTGGTTGTGGTATATCTGTGAGTTCTTTAACATCTGAAGCAGAATATTATGTGTAGTAAAAAGTCCAGTCATGTCGGGTCATTTATCCTAAACAAGGCTGAAACTCACCAGTGTATAGAGAAAGAAAGGAGCCAGGATGTTTCTCCTAGAAAGTGGTCTTTTCACCAGTATTATTGAGATAAATGGGAATCTAAATGCAAAATAATGAATATGGACCCTCTATCTCACCCTGTATACAAAAGTTGGGCAAACACCTACATGCAAGAACAAAAACATACCTCTCAGAAGAAAACATCACTAACTGTTAATCTTTGTGCCTGGGATTGAACAGTGATATCTTAGATATGGTAACTGAGGTAAAAGCAATGGAAAGATATTACACTTCATCCAGATTTATTTCTTGTGTTTTGAGGATGGTACCAGGAGAGTGAAAAGATAACCCCTAGAATGGCAGGAAATACCTGATAATTATATGTCTGATAAGAGGCTTGCATTCAAAATGTAAAGAACTCTGATAAGGGCCTGGTATTCAAAATGAAAGACAAATAGCCCAATTCAAAGTCAGCACAGAACTTGAATGATTATTTCTCAAAATAAAATATACCAATGGACCATAAAAAATGTTCCACATCATTAGCCATCAGGGAAATGCAAATGAAAATTACAATGCTATTATTTCACACCATTAGAGTGGTAATAATTATCATCATCAGTTAGTAACATATTTGCAAGCAATGAAGAGATATTGGATACTTACACAGTGTAGGTGGGAGCCTTAAGAGGTGCCACCTCTCTAGAAATAGACTGGTAGTCTTTTGGAAAGCTAACTATAAAGGTATCATATAACCCAGCAGTTCTACTTGTAGGCATGAACCCCAAAGAATTGAATCCCTTGCTCAGAGAAATGTTTTTTTGCAGCATCATCCGTAATAGCAACACATTGAGAAAGAACACAAACTTCCACTAACTGATGAATGAATGAAATTTACAATAGTCACACAATGGAATATTATTCTGCCAGAAAAAGAGTGAAATACTGATACATGCCACAACATGGATAAATCTTGGCATCATTATGCCAAGTAAAGTCACAACAAGCAATGAATTGTATAATTCTGCTTAAATATCTAGAACAGGCAAATCCAAAAGACAAAATTAAATTCTTGAAGTGATGAAATATTCTGGAATTAGAAAATTGCTGCTTGATTTTGTGTGTAAAATTTTATAATATGAGAAATTTTTACCTCAATAAAACTTTACCTCAATAAAACTTTTTTGGCTTCTAACTGGTCTCCAATGATATGGAAATAATCTATTTTATCCAAGAAGAAGGAAGAATGTGGACAAAGTCACAGAAATAGGTAAAGACAGATTACAGGAAATAGTGGACTTGGCTGGTTGTACGTATGGGGAAATTGGGAGATAAAGCTGGAAAGGGTAAGTTAGGCCCAAAATAAGTCAGTTAGGTAGTTATTGAGTGAGTCACAAATATCTGAGGCCATATCCACTGCCAGGAAGCTCCTCAGTGTTATTGCACAAAAAGGTCTGGCTCCCACCAACATAGGCTCACAGTGCTGACATGAAACAAATGTTTCATTCAAATCCAATTAAGCAATCATCAGAGTATGAAGGGCTGGAAGTTCGGAGTGCCACAGACACATACCGTGGTGGATGCTCAAGGGTGTGAGGGAATCCAGGAATATTTGCCAGAGGAAGGAAAGTTTCAGCCGGAGAAAAAGAGAGTTCTAAGTTCCAGGCCAGGGGATTTTGACTGAGTATGAAGGCCTTTGGTAGCCATCAGGGGAGCCACGTTAGCAGAGAGTGGCGACGGGTGTAACACCATAGAAAGGTTCAACTGGGGCTGGTTCTTAACTCACCCTATGAACCTCTTTGGGTCACCTGATTTCCAAATGCTATAGACTGCCAGCGCTGCAGTGGAAAGGCGAATATTGTCTCAGCAGCCACAGCTTGTGAGCTGTGTTTGGAGACCCTGCCTGACATGCTTCATCCCCCCACATGCTGTTGGAGAAATTCTTTCATGAAAAGACGGCGGATGGGCACCACATGCCTCTTTCTCATTGCCAAAAGCAAAGAACCGTGGACCCTTCCTAGAAATTTTATTTTTATTTTGTAAGAAACCTAAAAAAGTCACCCTACAGATCCGTGTTTCAGGGTCATTTCGTTAACTTTAGGTTTCTGGATGGATGCTGTCAAAATGAACTAAATCATGACACATAGATCTTTTTTTTTTTTTTTGCTTTTTGAGACAGGGTCTCGCTTTGTAGTTCAGGCTGGCCCTGAGCTCACTATGGTGCCCAGGCAATCTGCTGCGAACTCAGCAATCCTCCTGTCTCTGCCTCCCAAGTGCTGGGATTATAGGCGTGAGCCACCACGCCCAGCATTATATGTGGTTACCGGGGATCGAACTCAGGTCCTTGTGCTTGTGAGGCAGGCGCCGGAACCACTGAGCTAACCCTCCGGCCCGACACATAGATCTTTTAAGTGTGTGTGTGTACGTGCACCCATGTGCCTCTGTCACAAGGAGGTATAGAACAGAGCACTGAGAACACTATTGTTAAGTGCATATGTGGTACTTAATAAATATTTATCTAATACATGATAGATCATGCAATATTTATCTAATGTATGTGTATATTTAACAATATTATTTTACATTACATAAGTAACATGATATGTGTCAGACAAATATTTATACACATTTACCAATGTTGCCCTCCCCTCGCTCCCCCGTATACAGCCACTTGTTTATCTTTGCCCCTCCCGTGGAAAGGCCCTAAGTCCCAGCACAACATGACTTGTACACACGCTGATGGTGACAGACAGCAGAATAGCCACGTTGAACCCAGCCTTCACTAGCTGCTGTGGCCTTGGCTTCGGTGTAAAGACAGCACCACAGAGGCCCAGGTCTTAGCACTGACAGGCGGAGGTGAAGGGCACATAGCTCACTCTGACCCAGGGCACGGCTTCCTGAAATTTGTTCTTGGCACACGGTCCACTTGAGCTCCCACCACCATGCAAGGACGTTCGGTCCTTCCTTAAAGCTCAACGCTTCCCAGGCATGGCTGCAAGAATCTGCCTGGGGGCTTAGGAAAATTCTTTCCCGTCCTGGACACGGCGACAGAAGCAGTTCTGTGTGGAACCCTGAAACATGCTTTTGGAAGAGGATGGAAGCCGCTGTGTCTGGAAGAGGGAGCTGCTCCAGTTCCATGTCGCCAGGCAAGGGGGACCTAAATCCCGTGTCCTGGAGTCTGGTCAAACCTGTGTGACAGTGGGCAAGTTACCTCCCCAGCCCAAACTTTGATTTACTCATTATTCTCTGAGGTTTACCTTGAAGGCTCTTTCACCACCATGTACCGTTAGCTGGAGTCATTTAAGTATCACAGGCCTAACAGGAAGGAGAGGTTGGAGGGCAAAGGCAAACTAAAAGATTTAAGTTTCTGAAATTCTACGCCGTGCGAGGAGGACAAGATAAACCCAAACCACAACATGCTGGTACTGAAGGCAGACTGTGTGCTGATCTTGCCTGTACTAAGAAGATGCTGTCCAGATCCCGTGCCACTCAACACTTTCCTCCCACACAGACTGTCCTCTGGGCTCGCTGGCTGCGCTTCTGTTTCCCTGCTACAGTGTAGTTCGTGAAGTTTGTGAGGGGCTGGCCAGGAGCCACGCTGCACGGGAGGTTCTGTGTGTGTGGAGGAGGTGAGAGGGAAGGAGACACGGATGACACAGCCAACTGGACTAGACGGAGCCTGATCTAATGAGAGACACAGGTCCAGACAGGACAGCTATAGTGTATGTACCAAGGACAGGGGGAGCTCAGCGGAGGGATGGGGCTAATGCCAACAGATGGGAAGCAATTCTGGTGGGCAAGAATTCCAAAGGCAAACATTAGATTGTAAGAAACTTAAAGACAAGGAGTCTTTTTCCCTTTGATCCCCAGAGGGCCTGTGTCCAGAGGACTTGGGGAGCTGTAGCTCACTGACGAATGCAGCCGAGGAACCCCCAAAGTCCTGTGGCCCTTTGCTTCTTGACACTGGCTGCATCCTGGACGCTGCAGTTTCCTCTTTCATACCAAACAACGGGTGTATTTAATGAGGGTGACTTTCACCTTTAGTTAATAACCCACACCACGGCAGGGGCCTTGGTGAAAGGAGGGAACAGTGCACCCTTTCATTCTGCCCCTCTTGCTCTCTAACCCCCGCATCATCTTGCATACCAATTTTTAAAGCACTTAAGTAATTTCTTGGGCAAGTCTGTTCCTTGGAGAGCTGGCATTTGGCCTATATCCTGGGCTACCGGCATTCCTCTCCTCTCCTCCGAGGATTGTCTCTCTGGGAAGGAAGGCAACCAAACCAGTCTGCTTAAGCACAGGGCTTTGAAAAGTGGGAGCCTGGGAAGGGAAAAGCTCGCTGACAGAAGTTCCTCTTTAGCCAGTGGGATGAGAGCGATGTCTTGTATCTCGGCTGCCCTATTGATTCTTTCTGTTAAAAACAAAACGAAACTGAAGAGGTCGTTTGCTGCAGAAGCCTTTGTTCAGTGGGAAAAAGTGCTTCTACCTTAGAACAGGAAAAGCGTCAGCAATAGGAGGAGAGAGCAGAGCCTTCTCTTCTCACAGAGCCACCTGCTGGCTGTGCGCGGTAAGCGCCGCTCCTGGAGCTTCCTCCGTGGTGCTGAACTCGCTCCTGTTTCTCTTCCGGGAGAAATGGCCTCCCCCAGCTCAGACAAGAGACTCCTACCAAGGACAGTGCGCTAGGCAGCCGGCTCACGGTAGCTTTCACTTGCAGGAACCGTGCCCCGGGCTTGACCTCCCCTCCAGCTCCACCCCACCGGCCCTTCTGACCTCCTCAGGACTGCACATTTCCTCTCTTCAGCCCAGGACGCTCTCTCCAGCATCTCCTCAAGGCCAGCTCCTAGGGAGCTAAAACACACCTCTGCAGAGAGGCCCACCTTGGCTAAGGCGTCCAGTGACTGAAAAACACAATGTGTCGCTGCACTGGGCTAAGAAACACCTAGCAAATGAGTACACCTCGTTTCTGGGTGCGTCTGGTTGGATTGTGGTGGCGTGACCATGGGTCCCTCTGGTCCCTCGCCCCGTCCCTTTCTGCGCTGTCCCCTGCTCTGCTCCCTGGTTGAGTGAGCACATCAGTTTTGCTCTGCCCTGTTCTGCACCATGGTGCTCAGCCTGGGGGCCACCTGACTTGGACTGACCCCCCCCACCGAACTGAGAGCAGAACTAAATCCTTCCCCCCTGAGGTTGTGAAGTCAGGTACTGTGTCCAGCTACAGGAAAACTGGCTAAGATGAGCCTCAGTCATAACCCTCGCTGCTTTACTTCAGTCGTGGGACACTTAGAATGTAAAAATTCTCATTCGTTCATGTCCTTTTCTCCCGTGTTAAGTCCAGGAGAGCCGTACTGGGCCCTTTCATTTCATCCCTATCCCCAGCAGCAAGGAAAGGGGCTGGGTCCTGTTGGGCCTTCAGTAAGTGCAGGTGGAAAAAATGAGTGAAACTGAAGACATACAACATGGAAAGGTGGAAGTCATAAGGCCCGGGGAGTCTGATGTGCTGAGCTCCTCCACATTCGCAGTTCCTTTCCCAGGGTCCATTTACATGCCTACACCCATCTGTCCCTGTGGTTAGGGTCCACTTGCCAAGAGTTTGGCCCTCTTCCATATCTAACTCCTCTTAGCTCAGACTTTCCTAATGTGCATCCATACACTCTTTAATGGCTTTAACAGGGACTGGATTTATAGGACGAGCTGAATTTCCCTCTTTGAGGTGCCGCAGTTCTCGGACATTTCCAAATGTGTTCTGTAGGAGCACTGACCATCAGGAGAAATCCGTCCCTCATCAGGTCAGGCTCTGCTGCTCGGCCTCCCTCACCCTGCGATGCCTGGGCATATACCCTCTTCACTTTGCAGCCAGCTACTGCCTCCCCTGATGGTGACCTTTGGCTGCTGACCAGTGGCCAAGACTATCTGCCCAGCTTTTCCAGGGAGGGGCCCCAGTTCCAGCAGGGGCTGGCTTATCATTAGCCAGGATTCTCCTGTGTCTGAGCCCAACCTGGTCAAATGGTCTCCCTCAGTGGTGTGTGTGTGTGTGTGTGTGTGTGTGTGTGTACAAGGAGTCCTCTTTTCCACTGACATTTAGAAAAGATAAGCTTGAACTACCAATTTGACACACTAGGAACATCCAGCAATTTTCTCACATTCTCTAGTTTTATTTTCCTGTAATGCCCTGGCTGCTAAATGCAATGTTCTTTTCTGTTCTAAATGCTCTGTTCTTTCTGTTGTTCTAGTTCTGTTGTTCACCCTTGAAACCGAGCCCCTTTCCTGAGCTCCACCAACACAATCAAACAAAAACCCTTAGTCACGGAAGTTGGAGACATGATAGTAGTTTTGAGAGGGAAATAGAGGGGCTTTTATTTTGATAGTGCAGAACCCCGTGGAAATGGATGTCCAGGTTCTGACTTCCCATCCATGGGATTTTCCACTGGGCACTAAGCCCTCCGCAGAGCCCCAGGCCCTTGCACTTTGCTGTTGCATCTCCTCATCTGGTTCTCTTTTACTTCCTTCACCCTTCCTGGTTTCTCCCCCCAAATTCCCACTTTTCTTGTTCCTTATGCTTAACAATTCAACTGTTGCCTGCCTCTCCTTCTGCACTGTGTCATGGGTCCCTCTTATACATCTAAACTCAAGAATGTTCTCCGCAGAACCAAACGGCTTCATATTCGTTGAGGGCTGCTCTGCCTAGAGGGCAGGACGAGACCGGCCTGCGGCTCAGCACCGCGGCTGCGCTTTCAGAGGCTGCGCCTGCTCTCCTCTGAGAGGGCGGGGCCCGGGACTGGTAACGCGTGGCCCCTCCCAAGGGTTCAGCATAGCTCTACCTCCCCAGGACAGCCTAGGGTCTCTGGGCCTGTTTGTCGTCCCACTACGGTTTTCTTTCCATTCTGGGTGAACTAGCAATCTTCATGAGCTTTACTTGAGTTACAGCGTGAAACAATAAGAAAGAAAAGAAATTGTCTTCCTTTTATATGAGCAACAGAGGAGCTGTGTTGACGATGGAAGATTTATTGGGGCTGGAGTTGCTTTTGGAGCGAATAGTGCAGTGGACACAACCCAGGAATGCGAAGTAAATGAGAAAGTCATCGAGTGTGTGTGTGTGTGTGTGTGTGTGTGTGTGTGTGTGTGTGGTTCTTGCAGAGCCAGAGAGACCCTCACTTTGCACATCAGGAGTCCTAAACCCCAAACAGTGACTGACCAAGCAGCTCCAGGTCACACATCGAGAGTGCTGCAATGGTTAGGAAGTGGCCCCTGCCTGTCCGCTCTGGCTTTAGGCGCCAGGGGCGTCAGGGGCCGCCGAGACCCGCAGCACTTTGAATCAAGGAAAAATGAGTCAGTCGCTCCTTCTTTTTAGCTCTTGAACTTTTAACAATTTGACTTTCGGTTTAGCGTTTGAGGTGGTGTGCGCGTTTGGTTGAGGGGGTGGAAGGTGACAGGGAGGCCTCGAAGGTGGTGATTAGGTTGTTTCAGCCGTCTGGGGGCGGAGGAAGAGCGGGGAAGGAGGCAGGCTCCTCTGCAGAGGTGGAATAAAGAAGTGTAAATGGGTCGACCTGATGCCAGCTCTGGTCCTCCTAGACGGCAGTGACAGTGGCTCACAGTCAAGCTTTTCTCTGGTGGGATGATGGCTCTGTGTGCTGGAATCAGAGAGCGAAATTGTTGCATAGAATTGCTTGTGACAGGGAACCTGTTGTGACCAATTTAATTGAGCCAGACGAGGAACGCCCAGGCAGAGCTGTGGCCAGCGCGAGGGCAGCTGCGCTGTGGACGGCTTTCCAGCCCTGGCCTCTCAGGACCGACGATCTAGGAAACTGAGAGTCACTTCTGGGCGGGAAACGAGACGGACAGCTTCAGTCCCCCAAGTCCTGCTGCTGACGTTTATGTCACAAAAACCCCTACTCACGGACGTTTGAGACGTGATAGTAGTTTTGAGAGGGACATAGAGCAGCTTTTATTTTGACAGTACAGAACCCTGTGGAAAGTTATGGGGAGAGGGGTTGGGGAAGGGGCTGGAGAGGAAGCTGCTTGTTTGCTCGCTGTGTCTCCCCTGAAGTGAGGCTTTGCTCGTAGGAGGTGTTGATAAAACTCTCTCGGTGATGGAGGAGTATAGCTGAGCAAGAGCTGGAGCAGACGGAGAGCGGTCCTGAGGGCCAGCTGCAAGGACGAGACAGGGCTCCAGAGCAGAGAGGAAGAATGGCAGAGCTGCTGGGAGGGTCAGGGTGCTAAAAACGGCTGCAGGTACAGCTTGGACTTGCCCTGGAGCGTG
>PVIC010024206.1:0-26291 GCA_004025085.1 Thryonomys swinderianus | reverse complement strand
CCCGCCTACCTCACTATCCCGCCACCCGCTTCTGCTCCGGGACCACAACACCCGCAGCCGCCGGGAAACAGAGAACCCCAGAAGCTCAGTTCCCCTGTCAGCACCCATGGGAGGAGGCCCAGTTGACGAGCCGTCACGTGACCTAGCGTCACAGAACCTCGACCCACGTGGCCGGAAGTATAGCGCCGGACCGGAAATGCAGCTGAGCTGTCTGTGAGGGCGGAGGAGTTTAGTGTCTTGCTGGTGCTGCAGTGGTATCCAAGAGCAGCTTGGGACAGGCACTGCCAGGCCTACCTCAGGGGTCCAAAGAAACCAGTTGGAGGACGGCCCAGGCCACAGATTTGAGGAAGGAATGGTGAGGTGGGGTCGGTGTACCCCTGTATGCTGTCCCTGCCCGGAACCGGTGGCATCCCTGGGAGTCTGAGGACCTGTGGTTTCCTATGGGTGTACTTAAAATTCGTTACCTGAGCTTTGGCCTGGGATTCAACGCCAAATGAGCCCGGCAGAAATCTGGATAAAGCAGTTCGCCGCATCCCACCCACAATGGATTGTTTATGCTCACCCTTTGCGGAGCCCTTTGCTGTGCCGCTTTTCTGCTACATCTACTGTCTTACAAATCCCTACTCCGGAGCTGGGGCTGTAGCTCGTTGTTAGAACCCTTCCCTAGATTGCTGCAAGCCCTAGGATCCTTCCTTGCATCAGGAGAGGAGAAAAGAAAAATCTATTTTTTTTCCATTTATGTGAGCCTGCTACAGAACAAATTTAACTTTTCTGAGCTTTCTTCCCAATGGTAGGAACATTCTGCAGAGTTGTAATTTGTATCTGAAACTGCTGGCTTGGTTCCTAGAATAAGGTGAACATGCACCCCACATCTTGGGCTGTTAAGATGTTAAACCCAGGACCTTTGCATTGAGCTACGTTTCAGCCCCCACTCCCCCTTTAAGTTGAAACTGTCTTGCTAAGTGGCTTAGTTACTCAGGCTGGGCTCAAACTTACCACTCAATCTTTAGCTCCCAGGGTTCTGCTGTTAAATCTGATTTGGTCTTTATTAGCCATCTTAACTGTCAACATTGAAGACTTGGATGTCCCAAGTACAATTTAAGTGATTTGTCAGTTTTTTTCTATGTATTTTGTATGGTACTGCTCTCAAAATGTTTTATTGTAATTATTCATATACCACACTTTTTAATAGTAGCAACTAACATTTATGATGTGATCAGTATTACCACACACTTTTCGTATATTCATTCATTTGTTCTCACAGTGGCCTGTGAGATAGAAAGTGTTATCCTCAGGGTGTAGTTCAGGAAACAGACAATGAAAAATCAAAACTAGGATCCCACACTGTTTCCTAAGTTGCCATCCAATAATCCCCTAGCCATTTTTCCACATTCATTAAAAAACAAACAACATGCCAGGCGTGGTGGCTCACGCCTGTAATCCCAGCACTCAGGAGGCAGAGGCAGGAGGATTGCTGAGTTCAAGGCTTGCCTGGGCTACATAGTGAGCTCAGGGCCAGCCTGAACTACAAAGTTTGACCCTGTCTCAAAAAAGCAAAAACAAAAAAACCCCAAACAAACAACATACTTTGGTAAAATTGAGTTTAGCCAGTTATTACACTTCCATCTTGACTAACATCATCACAGGCAGCTTTGGTAGCTGTGTGGGTGATAATGTCATCATTGATAGGCTCAATGACCATAATGTGCATCCCACACCATTGATCTTTTCACCTGGGCAAAAGCTTGTGACAGCAGGGATCCTGCCTGCCATCTAAAGTGAGGCAAATGTCACTTAGAAGTGGTCGACAGGTCTTCTTTCTAAGAGACTGCATAGATTTTCCAGGACCCACATTCTTCTACTGACCGTTCAATCAAAGCTGCTGCTGTATAAAATATCCCCACAAGACTCCTTCCCACAACAGGCTATCTTGCTCACCCATTTGCTTTGGTTTTTGTCTGTAGCAAGTACATTTCTCAACTTGGCAAAGAATTTATTGAATATGAAATATTTAAATCTTTGCTAAGTAAATTATAATATATCTATATATCTAGTTGTACACATATTTTATCGGGACTTAAAATGTTTTTGAGATAAGGTCTTGCTATGTAGCTCATGCTAGCCTTGAACTTTTTTTTTTTTTTTTTGAGACAGGGTCTCGCTTTGTAGTTCAGGCTGGCTCTGAGCTCACTATGTAGCCCAGGCAAGCCTCGAACTCAGCAATCCTCCTGTCTCTGCCTCCCGAGTGCTGGGATTACAGGCGTGAGCCACCATGCCCGGCTAGCCTTGAATTTTTGATCCTACCACCTCTGACTCTTGAATGCTGAGAGGCATCACATGCTTGGCTGGTTTTCATCTTACTTTGCTTAACTTTAAAATTTTAAATTATTTCAGGCTTACAAGGAAATTGCAGAAATAAACATTACATATAGCCTCTGTCCTGTTTCCCCAAATGTCTGTGTGCTACTTGGACACAGTAAAATCAAAACCAGGAAGTTAATGTTGAAACATTATTATTACCTCATCTACAGACTTCATTCAAATCTTATCACTTGTGCTAGCTCTTTTATGGACCAAAATTCCACCTAGGAACATTTAATGTCTCCATTGTCTCCCTTAATCTGAGATAATTCTTCATTCTCTTTTGTTCATTACTTTGGCTCCTTTGAAGAGTATTACCCAATTCTTTTATAGAGCTCAGTTTGGGTTTAGATTTCCTTCTGATTAAATTCATTTTGGCAAGTACATTGTAAAAAGGAAATACAATAACCCAAATTTACAGGGGGCTATGTTCAGGTTAGCAATCACAAAATGTGAAAAACCAATAATTTCAGATATAGTTAGAAAAATGTCTATAAATGCCCATATATTGTAATTTAAACCCAAAACATGCTGTGACTACCACACTAATGTAATTTAATAAAATATAACACTAGTAGAGCCTTAGATGGTAGAGGTTGTTTTGGTAGCATCTTAGGGATCTTCGGGCTTTAAGAGGAACAAAACTGAGACTACAAGACATAACAACATGCAATACATCCTGTTATGACGAGAATGCTAGTTCAGTGAGGGGTTACAGGGGGCCAGCCAAACAGCAGCAAGGAGAACTGAATAACACTCTCAGATTGGCACCTTAGAAACCTCCCACCAAATAATTGTGGAGGATATTTGCATTTTCTCTGAAATTGTGGGGGTTTCTGTGAACAACTGCTAGTAAGATCTTAAGGAGAAATCCACAAATCACTGAGACAACTGCTAGTTAGATTTTAAGGAAAAATCCACAAATGACTGAGACAACCGCTAGTTAGATTTTAAGGAAAAATCCACAAACAACTAAGGCTGCAGACTCTAAACCTGGACTTTATTGGGGGTATACTGTAATATGGAAAAATAGAAAAATAGAAATGGAAACACTGAAGAAACCAGCCTTATTAGACATTAAAACACTGTAAAGTCTGTATAATTAAAACAGTAGTATTTGTCTATGAATAGCTCAAAAGACCAGTGAAACTGAATAGCCTAGGAATACAGAGAAGTGCCTTGGAAACTTGGTATACTTGTGACATCTCAAGTCATGGGAGCAAAAAATTTAAAAAATAAGTTTAAAGGGTGCTGAAAAATGTGTAACTATTGACAAATACATAGAAGTAGTTTTTTTTTTTTTTTTGAGACTCTTGCTTTGTAGTTCAGCCTGGCCCTGAGCTTACTTATGTAACCCAGGCAAACCTCGAACTCAGCAATCCTACTGTGTCTGCCTCCCGAGTGTTGGGATTACAGGTGTGAGCCACCACACCCGGCACTGTAGTATGTGGTACTGATTGCTGGTGGGTGAGTCACCACGCCCAGTATTGTTGTCTGTGGTTACTGGTATCAACTCAGGACCTTGACGTTTGTGAGGCAGGCGCTGGAACCACTGAGCTAAATCTCCGGCCCTAGAAGTAGATTCTTATAAATACTTTACATCAAAATAAAATGCCACTGAGCTAGAATATAAATGTAAAGGACATACAAGTATTAGAAAACATAAATGACTATTTAGTTTCAGACTAGAGTCTGTGATTGAAAATCCAGAAATAGTAAAAGAAAAAAATTGATTTTTTTTTTTTTTTTTGAGACAGGGTCTCACTTTGTAGTTCAGGCTGGCCCTCAGCTCACTATGTAGCCCAGGCAAGCCTTGAACTCAGCAATCCTCCTGCCTCTGCCTCTTGAGTGCTGGGATTACAGGTGTGAGCCACCATGCCTGGCACTGGTATGTGGTATTGACTGCTGGTGGGCGTGAGTCACCACGCCCAGCATTGTATGTGGTTACCGGGATGGAACTCTGGGCCTTGTGCTTGTGAGGCAGGCGCTGGAACCACTGAGCTAAATCTCTGGCCCAAAATTGATAAATTTTAATATATAAAAACAAACTATTTAACTACTTACCACAACCCCAACTCCTATACTGAATCCATCTTTTCATTTTAAAACATGCTTCCAGTTTCTGTATTGTGTGTCCTCTGATTTGTATCATTTTGAAACTCAATTTGTTCAACTGCAGGTGTGCTACTGGTGGCATTTGGCTGAAGGCCAAGGACATCATGCCTCAGATATCACTTAACCAAATCCATTATTTCTTGTCTCTTTCTGGTCATTGTCTTCCTCTCCCAACAGGTTTAAACTTGTCAACCACTGAGCACCCAAAGGAGCTTCCTATTAGGGTGTCTGAGAAGCCAGCAATATCAGGCAGTATGAAAGACAGAGCTGTAGTCAGTGTTCTCCACATTTAATGTCCACAGGAGTCTTCTGGAGACTTCTTAAAATGCAGATGCCAGTTCCATAGCTGTGAGGCAGAGTCTAAGAGTCCACATTTCTGACAAGCTCCCAGGAGCTGACAGGTTGTTGGTGCCAAAGTAGATTAGCGCTGAGTCCTGGGCTGAGTTGCTTGCTCTGTGGTGCTCCCTTTGGGTCGAACATGTATCTCTTGTGGGGAAAACAGTAGGACAAACCTGAGTCACCTTGGAAGACAGGCTGGCTTTACTTCTGGGGGCCCAGAAGAGACGTAGTGGGTTCCATGGGCCTGCTGTCTGTGTGGTTCACAAGCCTTTGTGCTTAGAATGCCTCCACTTTTTAATGTTTTACTGTTGTTGTCTTGAATATTGAAACATTTTAAACAGGGGCTTCCAAAATTTCATTTTTACATTAGGCACACTAACTATGTAGCAGATCCTGGGGGGGGGGAGAGAGAGAGAGAGCGTGTGTGTTTGTGTGTGTGTGTGTGTGTGTGTGTGTGTGTGTGTGTGTGTGTGTTTTGGACCTTCTCCCTGGTGATAATGGGAAGAAAAGTACTTAAGACTAGAAGCAGCAGTTGCCTTTCCTTGGACTCCTAGCTTCTGGGAAGCCACACCTCAGAGCAACTAGCCCTGCCTCAGATCCATGGCTTCTTTGCAACATTCAAGGAAAATGGTGAGAGAGGAGAAAATATGGGGTTTTCCTAGAGGGTGGCTTGGGCACTATATCTGTACTAGCGAAGGGAACCAAGGATTTGTGAGGATTACACACCAAATACTTCCATATGAAAACAGATGAAGTAACATTAGGAACTTCAAGGGAAAGAAAGAAGTGCAGAGAATCAGTGGCACGACACAGACCGTGGTGCAAGAATTCAGCAGTTAGTACTAAGTGGATCCTGCAGATTTTAACCTCATGCTGTTTCTAAAGATGCAGAAAACTAAAGAGTGTGGAAATTAGGGAAAGGAAATACACTGGAATTTGTAGAGCAGAATTGAGACCACTGGCAAAGACTGTTTTAGTGAGGGTTTTGCTTTTATATTATTTTAGAATGTCTGTAATTTAATGCTTCCAATTTGTCAAATAGGAAGCTAAGTCTTTGACTTAGTAGCAAAATGCATAAATCTCTGATTAAGAGGAATTGAGATGAGTTTTTTCTAGATGGGTTTCCAACTTTTAATTGTCAGACTGGAGTAGTCAGGACTCATTTCTGTTTTCTTAGTGTTATCTGTGAGAACCGAGGAGGTGGATAGCTCAAAGGAAGCCACAAAAACTTCTTGCACCTTCCTTGTTAAGTGAATTTGTTGTCAAATGATGAGTTGTATGGAGCATGTCCATTACAATATTCAGAACAAAGAAATGGTCAAAGGAAACTCCAGTTTGATAAGTTTGCTTTCATTTTCATAACTTGTATATAAAGTATTAAAATGTTTAACAAATAAAAGTACAGTACTGTATTGTCACTATATAATCAGTAAATAATACAGTACTATACAAAAGGTGTACTGTACAAAAAAGACACTGAGACTCTGTAAATAAGGTATTCATAACTATACCAAAAGAAAATGGGTCTGGGCTGGAGATTTAGTTCAGTGGTTCTGGCACCTACCTAGCAAGTACAAGGTCCCTGGTTCGATCCCCAATAACCACATACAACAAGGCCAAGCATAATGACTCACACCCACCAGCAGTCAGTACTACACACCACAGTGCTAGGTGTGGTGGCTCACATCTGTAATCCCAGGACTCAGGGGATGGAGGCAAGAGGGTTGCTGAGTTCGAGGCTTGCCTGGGCTACCTAGTGAGCTTAGGGCCTGTCTCCAAAAAAAAAAAAATGGGTCTTAAATTCAAGTGGTGGGCAGTAAATCCAAACAGTGCATCTCAGTGGGAAGTCTGACCAGTTGTTAAACAGGTTATAAAATGAGGAATATATGTAGTATGATCTCTCTTTGTTTCTTTTTTTTGTACCTAGTCCTGCTTTTGGTTCTGTTGACTAAATTTTCCTTCTTCTGTCATTTCTTCTACTGGTAGGAAATTTATACATTTTCCACTGCAGTTTTTCTACTAATCCAGTTTTATATGTGTATTCATGAAGTTATATTTACCTGCAAGTCTAAAGAGAGACTGTTCAAAAAAAGATAATAAATAAGAGCTAAGCTTCTTAAAAACATATGGGCCTCCTTCTCACTTCTCTCCAAAATGTAGTTAGATCCATCTGTTTCCTTTAAGAAACTGAGGTATTTTAAAAACATGTGCCTGAGATAGTGGTTACCTGAACCCTCTAGTGGTAACAAAGATAGGGATTGCAGAAGCAGGTGGTCAAGGTAGTGAAATAGGACAATTCCTCCTGCTCTGTGACCAGCAGCATGAGAGAGACAGGTTTAAGCACCCATGGGCCATGGCATTCAGGATTGGGAAGCCAACACTATCCCCGCTAGAGAGAAGGGAGAATTGGGACTGAGCATCCTTGGGCCATCTGCAGCAGTAATAGGGACAGTGAGTCAGCTGACAGCATTTCCCCCACCCTGCAACCAGCAGCTAGAGAGGAGAGAGAGATACCAGCAGGAGTGGAATAGGGATGAGATTGTAAGGCAAAGAAGGGTCAAGTATACTTGTGATTGGGAGCAGTCTTGGGCTCTTTCTGTCTGAAATCACCACAGCAGCTGGGAGATTGAGATGGAGACAGAAAGGGTAAGGAGACATGGGTGTGGAATAGGGATGAGATTGTAAGGCAAAGAAGGGTCAAGTATACTTGTGATTGGGAGCAGTCTTGGGCTCTTTCTGTCTGAAATCACCACAGCAGCTGGGAGATTGAGATGGAGACAGAAAGGGTAAGGAGACATGGGTGGGCCACAAAGGCACATCCATCTAGAAAGCTGCAGAAGAAGAGGTCCAGCCCCCACATGCAGAAGACAAGTTCAGCGCTACATGCAGCACTAATCTGCTGCAGACTTGGTGGGGTTCCCCAGTGCAGTTTTGTGCTCTGATGAGAACACTACCACAGAACTGTGGCCACCAGAGGAAAGTTATTGGTTGGTTTCTTTCTTTCATTTTCTTTTATCTGTCTGGTTTGAGAGAGGTTAGATTTTCTTGATAACTCTCTGTATTCTGTTTGCCAGTATTTTATTGAGGATTTTTGCTTCAATGTTCATTAGACATATTGGCCTGTAGTTTTCTTTTTTGTTGTTTTTTTTTTTTTTTTTTTGAGACAGGATCTCACTTTGTAGTTCAGGCTGGCCCTGAGCCCACTATGTAGCCCAAGCAAGCCTCGAACTCAGCAATCCTCTTGCCTCTGTTTCCCGAGTGCTGGGATTATAGGCATGAGCCACCACTCCCAGCACTGTAGTTTTCTTTTTGGTTGGATCTTTCTCTGCCTTTGGAATCAAGGTAATGATTGCTTCAAGGAATGATTTGGGGAGTACTGCTTCCCTTTTGATTTCATTAAAAAGATTGAGAAGTGCTGGCATTAACTCTTCTTTAAAAGTTTTATAGAATTCAGCAGTGAAGCTGTCAGGACCAGGGCTTTTCTCTGTTGGTAGGTTTTTTAAAATTACATTCTCAATTTCACAGACTGATATCAGGTTGTTTAACATTTTTATATCCTCTTCATTCAGTTTTGGAAATTCATATGTGTCTAAGAATCTATCCATTTCTTCCAGATTTTCCATCTTTTTGGAGTACAAATTTTCAAAATACATGTTTATTACCCTTTAAACTTCCACTGGATCTTTGGTGACTTCCCCATTTTCATTTCTAATAGCATGGATTTGAGCCTTTTCCTTCCTTCCTTTGATAAAGTTGGCTAAGGGTCTGTCGATTTTATTTATCCTTTCAAAGAACCAATTCTTTGATTCATTGATTCTTTGTATTGTTCTCTTTGTCTCTGTTGCATTAATTTCTGCTCTGGTCCTTATAATTTCCTCTCTAGTATATGCTTTGGGTTTGTTTTGTTCCTCTTTTTCTAATTGTCTTAGGTTCATCATTAGATTGTTTATTTCAGTTTGCTCTATTTTCTGAGTGTAGGCATTCACTGCTATGAATTTCCCTCACACAACTGCATTCATTGTGTCCCATAATTCCTGTATGTTGTGCTGGGGTTCTCATTTAGTTGTAGAAACTGTTTAATTTCTTCTTTAATTTCTTTTGTGGCCCATTGGTTGGTCAACAGAGTGTTGTTCAATTTCCATGTGTTTGTGAGGATATTGGAATTTCTTTTGTTATTCAGCCCCAGTTTCAAGGCACTATGGTTTGATAGTATGCAGGGGATAACTTCAATTCCTTTGCATTTACTTAAGCCTGTTCTATGAACTAGGATGTGATCTATTCTGAGAATGATCCATGAGCAGCTGAGAAGAATGTATATTCTGGCTTTGTAAGGTGAAATAATCTGTAGGCATCTATTAAGTCCAATAGTTTGATTTAGCTCAAATATTTCCTTATTGATTCTTTGTCCAGTTGATCTGTCAGTTTGTGACAGTGGAGTATTAAAGTCCCCTACTACTACTGTATTCGTGGTTATCTGACTCTTCATGTTCATTAATATTTGTTTTATATAGTTGGGTGCATTAGAGTTTGGTGTATAAATATTTATGATTGTTATTTCTTTCTCCTGGATTGTTCCCTGTACGAGAATATAGTGACCTTCTTTATTTCTCTTAATCAGTTTGGGTTTGAAATCTATTTTATCTGCAAACAATATAGCCACTCCTTTTTTTTGCACTTTCCTGTGGCATGGAGGATTGTTTTCCAACCCTTTATTTTCAGTCTATGGGTTTCCTTCTGAATTAGGTTTGTTTCCTGTATGCAGCAGATTGTAGGATCTTGCTTCTTGATCCAATCTGCTAGTCTGTGTCTTTTAATTGGCCCATTGAGTCCATTGACATTAATGGTTATGACTGTTATGGACATATTCAGAGCTACCATGTTTCCCTGTTCTTGGTTCTTTTCTTCTTTGCTTTTCCCCTTTTCCATTTAGTTTCTTGTTTGCCCCAGTGAGTTCAGTCTCCTGGATCTCATGGATATGGAATTTTCTGTGTTTTTTTCCAAGATGTTCTTTAGAATGTTTTGGAGTGCAGGTTTCATATTTGTGAAGTTTTTCAGGTGCTCTTTATCATGGAAGTATCTTATTTCCCTGTCTATTCTGAAAGATAGTTTTGCAGGATACAACAGTCTAGGTTGGAGGTTGTTTTCCTGCAATGCTTGAAATACTTCCCTCCAGGCTCTCCTTGCATTGAGTGTTTGTGTTGAGAAGTCTGCTGTGATCCTAATGGGCTTTCCTTTGTAGGTGATTTTCTTCCTTCCTCTCACTGCTTTCAGTATTTCATTCTTTTGTTGTGTATCTGGAACCCTGATAATTATACATCTAGGTGTAGATATTTTTATGTCACAGCATTTTGGAGTCCTATAGGCATCTTTCATCTGCATGTCCATTTCTTTTCCTGTGAAGTTTTCTGCCGTTATCTCTGACAACAGGTTTATTTTTTTTTTTTGAGACAGGGTCTCGCTTTGTAGTTCAGGCTGGCCCTGAGCTCACTATGTAGCCCAGGCAAGCCTGGAACTCAGCAATCCTTCTGTCTCTGCCTCCTGAGTGCTGGGATTACAGGCGTGAGCCACCACACCCGCCACTGTGGTATGTGGTATTGATTGCTAGTGGGCACGAGTCTCCACGCCCAGCATTGTATGTGGTTACCAGGGATCGAACTCAGGACCTTTCGCTTGCTAGGCAGGTGCTGGAACCACTGAGCTAACCCTCTAGCCCTGACAACAGTTTTTTTTAATGTCTTTTTTACTGTCTCCTGCTTCCTCAGTGACTCTAATCAGTCTCATGTTATTTTTCTTTGAGTCATCTAGAAGCTGTTGGATTGATTTCTCATGGTCCCTTGCCCTTTTCCATAGATTGTCTTTCCTGTTCATTGGCTGCTATGCTACCCTCCAGATCTGAGATTCAGTTCTCTGCTTCATTCATCCTACTTTGCAAACTTTTGTTCTTCTTCATCATCAACTGGAACTCTCTTTGAAGCTCTTTAAAAGGTTCCATTGCTTTTGCTATCTTAGGTTCTATCATCTTGCTGATCTCTTCTTTAATGAAGTCCTTCACTGTGGACAGTATCTCTGTTTTGATCTCAGAGATGAGTTCTGATTTCCATTTTACTAGATCTGCTTTAGTTACCATCTCAAAGAGTCCTGGTGTTGAGTTTCAGTTTGCTCTATTTCCCTTTTCTCTGAATTTCCCTGTGGTGGTGATGTTTGTGTCTGTTTTTTAAAAAATATTTTCTCATTTCTACTCTTTTGTTGTTACTAATGTTATTTGTTTAATTCTTTGCCTGATGTTTGGGCAATGTTTGTTGCAAGTCTCTTTCTGTTATCTGGGACCCTTTGGAGGTCGCATATTCCTGGGGTGTTGAACCCTTGAGAAGTTCTCAATTCTGACACATCATGGGAGGTATTTGAACAGACAGAACAATCACCTCTTCTTTGTTACCATAATACAATCAGTGCCAATATCAGTATTACACACAGTAAATGAAATGAAAAGTTTTGTTTTTTTTTTTTGAGACAGGGTCTAGCTTTGTAGTTCAGGCTGGCCCTCAGCTCACTATGTAGGTTAGGCAAGCTTCTAACTCAGCAGCCCTCCTATCTCTGCCTTCCAAGTGCTAGGATTACAGGCGTGAGCCACCACACCTGGCACTGTGGTATGTGGTATTGATTGATGGTGGGCGTGAGTCTCCTTACCCAGCATTGTATGTGTTTACCGGGGATTGAACTCAGGACCTTGAGCTTGCGAAGCAGGTGCTGGAACCACTGAGCTAACCCTCCGGCCCAATGAAAAGTTTTGATAATTTCTATTCTGAAGACTTTGAGCTCATGTGTTACCTCTATATCCATATGCCAAAATTTAGAATTAATCAGCAATGTGTATACAACATGCAGATTGTAAATGTACCCCCAGTACCCTTTGGGAATAAAAGGTCACTGGGGAATCAGGGAGGTAGGGAGACAGGAGAATGAAATAGGGTTAGCAGATTTATAAAGATCACATAGATCTTGAGAACTTCATATATGCCAGAAGGTAACAGAGGCTAAAAGGACATATATAAAACAGTAACAACTGTATGCTGTAATATCCCTGGAGATTTTTACACATATTCTTATAATACAGAAGAAGAAATAGGGCAGCCTGAGAGTCTTTTACTTCTGGGTATTGGTTCTGACAGGAAGATAGGAGAGGGTCTGGGGTCAAGAGGTGAATAGGGGGATCTAGGAATAGATGGCAAAACAGAAGCTAGATTCCCTTTTCTATAAAGATGTAAGCAATAATGAGGGCAAAAATCCAGAAAGTTGGGCAGATGTAATGTCAGCAAAGTAGGAAAATAAGAAAAAAATTAGTTATTTCAAAATGAAGGAGTAAAAAGAGTAACAACATCATCAAAATTAGCAATAACGTGGGCTGGAGATTTAGCTCAGTGGTTCCAGTGCCTGCTTCACAAGCGCAAGGTCCTGAGTTCGATCCTAGAAACCACATATAATGCTGGGCATGGTGGCTCACGCCCACCAGCAATCAGTACCGCATATCACAGTGCTGGGTGTGGAGGCTCATGCCTGTAATCCCAGCACTCAGGAGGCAGAGACAGGAGGATTGCTGAGTTTGAGGTTTGCCTGGGTTACATAGTGAGCTCAGGGCCAGCCTGAACTACAAAGTGAGACCCTGTCTCAAAAAAGAAAAAATCAGCAATGACACTATACCAAGCTAAACACATTAGTCAAAGAGAGCTATCCCTCAACTTTTATCTTGCCTGCTCTGTCTCAGCGCAGCTCTGGTGTGGAAGGATGCAGGAAATGGAGTGGGCTCCTCTCTGACCTGGATCCTGCCAGTGCAGCTCTGAGGTCTATTATCTGGCATTAACTCCACTTTAAAAGTTTTGTAGTATTCAGGAATAAAGCCATCAGGCCAGGACTTTTTGGTTGGTAGCTTTTTTAAAAATTGGATTTTCAATTTCACAGATTGATAGTGGGGTGTTTAATATTTTGATATCTTCTTCGTTCAGCTTTGAAAGTTCATATGTGTCTAGGAATCTATCCATTATTTCTACATTTTCCATTTTACTGGAGTAGAAATTTTCAAAATATATATTTATTATCCCCTTGTATTTCACTGGATCAATGGTAATTTTCCCCTTCTTTCCTAATAGCATAGATTTGAGCCTTTTCCTTCTTTTGTTTGGTAAAGTCAGCTAAGGGTCTGTCAATTTGTTTATCCTTTCAAAGAACCAATTCTTTGATTCCTTGATTTTTTTTGTATTATTCACTTAGTCTCCATTGCATTAATTTTTGCTCTGATCCTCATAATTTCCTCCCTAGTATGAGATTTTTGTTTCTCTTTTTCTTCTTTTTCTAGTAGCTTGAGATTATTAATTAGATTGTTTATTTGAGCCTTCTGGGTTTTCCTGGTGTAGGCATTCAGTGCTACAAATTTCCCTCATAGACCTGATTTAATTGTGTCTCATAAATTCCTGTATGTTGTACTGGAGTTAATATTTAACTGTATAAACTTTAATTTTTTTCTTTGATCCGTTGGTTGTTCAGCTGAGCATTTTTCAATTTCCATGTGCTTATGAGGATCTTGGAATTTCTTATGCTATTAAGCTCGAATTTCAAGGTACTATGGTCTGCCAGTATTCAACAGATAACTTCACTTCCTTTACTTTCCTTAAACCTGTTATATGAACTTGAGTATGGTCTATTTTGGAGAATAATACATGAGCTGCTGAAAAGAATGTAAATTATGACTTTCCCAAGTGAAATATTCTGTAGGCATCTACTAAGTCCATTTTTCAGAAGTGTGGTTCAGTTCAAGTATTTCCTTGCTGATTGTTTTGTTCAGTTGAACTGTTTATTTATGACTCTGGGGTATTAAATTCCTTTAGTATTATTATATTTGTTCTTATCTGGCTTTTCATGTCCATTAGCATTTGTTTTATATAGTTGGGTGCATTAAAATTTTGTGCATAAATATTTATGATTATTATTTCTTTCTCTTGAATTGTTCCATGAACGTGAATATAGTGAACTTCTTTGTCTCTTATTCAGTTTTGGTTTGCAATGTATTAATCTGCAAATAATATGGTCACTCTTGCTTTTTTGCAGTTTCCTGTTGCATACATAATTTTTTCCATTCCTTTACTTTCAGTCTATTCTTTCTGAATTAGATGTATTTCCTGTGTGCAATAGATTGTAGTATCTTGCTTTTTGATCCATTCTGGCAGTTTTTGTCATTTAATTGGCACATCAAGTCCATTAACATTAATAGTTATGTCTTATATGGACAGATTTAGAGCTATCATATTTTCCTGCTCTTGGCTCTCTTATTTTCTGCTTTTGCCCTTTCCCCATCAGTTTCTTGTCTGGCCCATTGTGTTGGGTCTCAAGGGTTTGTATCTTTCATTGTTTTTCTCCAGAATATTCTTTAGAAGGTTTTGGAGGAGTATGGGTGGGTAGGGACATGGGTAAAAATGAGAATTAATTTGTGTCATATACTGGTACAAATTCCTGAATGTTGTGTGTGATTGTGAGCTCTATATAAAATGTACCAATAAAGAATTTTTAAAAAAAGAAAGAAAGAGCAGAAGGGTACAACAGCTTATCTGACTCTGCCAAAGACATTTTAAATTAATTGTTTATATGCGCAAGGGCTAACTTTATCACTGTATCCTTTTTCTCACAATGGTTACCCCCATGTGCCTCAGTCTCCCTCAGATACTCTAACCCTGATGTTCTCAGGGTCTTTTATAATAAATTATTACGTGTTTTCTCTAATCTGTGAGATGAAGTATAAACAAAGAGAAAAATGAAGGAATAGTGAATGAGGCAAGAAGATGAATGTCTCCAAGAAGGGAGGAATCTTGGAGACCAAGAGTGAGGGGTAAGAGAGAACAGATGAGAAAAATGTAGAGTGAATTTATATCATATGAAAGGTCCTACTAAATTCAGGAAACGTGAACATTATATGCCATAAACATGAAAAACATGAACTAAGATTAAACCCACCCTCAATTTTTTTTTTTTTTTGAGAGAAGGTCTAGCTTTGTAGTTCAGGCTGGTCTTGAGCTCACCATAGCAATCCTCAAACTCATAGCAATCCTCCTGCCTCTGCCGCCCGAGTGCTGGGATTACAGGTGTGAGCCACCATGCCAGCATTGTGGTATGTGGTACTGATTGCTGATGGGCGTGAGTCACATCACCCTCGGTATTGTTGTATGTGGTTACCAGGGATCCAACCAGGGACCTGGCACTTGCTAGGCAGGCGCTGGAACCACTGAGCTAAAATCTCTGGCCCACCCTCAATATTCTTAAGGAGTCAGATAGAATACTGTTTCTTTTAGAGACCCTTTAAAATGACTAATGTGTTTATTCTCCACTGATATTTGGTGGTTATAAAAATCTACTGTTTGATCTAAAGGAGAGACTAGAGGAAGCATCTGTCCTTGCCCAGTAAAAACTCCATTAAACCATCACCTTTAAGGACATTGTTGGATCTTAAAAGATGAATGATTATGTAAGCAGGTAAATAAAAATAATATTTTAAATATTCGTCAGGGTAAGTATACCTTGTGTCTAAATGAACTTTAAACTTCTCTGTTTTGGGGAGTATAGCAAGCAACTTAAAACACTAGAGGAGTTCCCTATTGTTAGGGTTAGATTCCTGGAGAATTTTGAAGTATAACAGTCAAAAAGTAAAACAAAGCTAGGGCGGAGGGTTAGCTCAGTGGTTCCGGCGCCTGCCTCACAAGCGCGAGGTCCTGATTTCGATCCCCTGTAACCACATATAATGCTGGGCGTGGAGACACGCCCACCAACAATCAACACCACATACCACAATGCTGGACGTGGTGCCTCACGCCTGTAATCGCAGCACTCGGGAGGCAGAGACAGGAGGATTGCTGAGTTCGCGGCAGCTTGCCTGGTCACCATAGTGAGCTCAGGGCCAGCTTGAACTACAAAGCGAGACCCTGTCTCCAAAAAGCAAAAAAAACCAAACAAAAAAAACAAACAAACAAAAAAGAGCTAAACAATTTTAGTTTGAAATCAAAGTACATAAGTTTTAGTCATATCAGTATTTTAAAGACAACATACAAACAATCTGTTTGTAGTGTTTTTAAGACTTTTCCATGCATCTGGCTGTAGATTCTCTAGAAAAGAATTAAGATTGTGCATAAGACTTGGAACAACCATTCTTTTTTTTTTTTTTTTTTTGAGACAGGGTCTCGCTTTGTAGTTCCAGGCTGGCTCTGCGCTCACTATGTAGCCCAGGCAAACTTCGAACTCAGCAATCCTCCTGTCTCTGCCTCCCGAGTGCTGGGATTACAAGCGTGAGCCACCACGCCCGGCACTGTGGTATGTGGTATTGATGGCTGGTGGGCGTGAGTCTCCACGCCCAGCATTGTATGTGGTTTCCGGGGATCAAACTCAGGACCTTGTGCTTGCAAGGCAGGCGCCGGAACCACTGAGCTAACCCTCCGGCCCGGAACAACCATTCTTAACAGTGTTGTTGCACTTTGGCAAATCAAAAAATGACTTCACTCACAGCCGAGCGTGGTTGCTCACGCCTGTAATCCCAGCACTCGGGAGGCAGAAACAGGAGGATTGCTGAGTTTGAGGTTTGCCTGGGCTACACAGTGAGCTCAGGGCCAGCGTGAACTACAAAGTGAGGCCCTGTCTCAAAAAGAAGAAAAAAAAAATGAGGGCCGGAGGGTTAGCTCAGTGGTTCCAGCACCTGCCTCGCAAGCACAAGGTCCTGAGTTCAATCCCCAGTAACCACATACAATGCTGGGCGTGGAGACTCACGCCCAGCAGCAATCAACCAGCAATCAACACCACATACCACAGTGCCGGGTGTGGTGGCTCAAGCCTGTAATTCCAGCACTCGGGGAGGCAGAGATAGGAGGATTGCTGAGTTCGAGGCTTGCCTGGGCTAGTGAGCTCAGAGCTAGCCTGAACTACAAAGCGAGACCCTGTCTGAAAAAAAAAAAAAAAAAGAAAGACTTCACTGTTTTCCATAGCACAGCATATGAAAACATTGATCTTTATACCATTGAACCAAGACTATGAGATTGTTAGCAGTTTTATACATTCTTTATAATATTCACATCAGCACATTAAAATTCTATCATTGTAAAACACTAGGTGTTTAGCAAAGTAAACTAGAGTTAATTATTGACCATTAAAAGATATCACAGATAATGGATATTGAAACAAATTTGAATTTTGTATTCAGGTTGGCCAAGTAATAATAACCCTAAATAGAGACAACCAAAACCAAAATAAAGTGTAATGATAAAAGGTAGTAGCTATGCTTTCTGGGTGAGAAAATGCAAATAATTCCAAAAGGAAAGTTATATTCAGAAAAGTATCCTAGCTTCAAATAGAAAAGTTTTGAGGTTTGTTTTTAATAACTTTAGAAATATTCATGTTTAGAAAATTCAGAATTATTGAAATTATAAACAACTTCTACATACATATGAACTTCTTTATTTTTTAATATTTATTTTTTATGAGTAGATGTTCAGCATACATAGTGATCACATTCATCACGTGGAATTACTTCTTGCACAGAATATAACTTAGAGTAATTCTCTGCCTTAATAATGGATAAACATGTTTAGGTATAATGAGACACAGTTAGGTATGTGTTTGTATTTCAAACTAAAATCTTAAGTAAATACAGCAGACACAAAAGGTATTATATCATTGTTTCTTGTGTGCAAGAAATCCAAATGAATAAATACATAGCAAAACACAGGATAAATATTGTGAAGTAAGAAGAATTTTTTCAAGTGAGAAGGAAAACAAGGGAGGAAAGATGGGGTAAGGAAGAAACAAAAGAGAAAACATATGTGATAGAGACAGAAATGGTCAAAGCCATTGCATAGGGATCTGGTAGATAAAGAAAACCTGACTAATCCTCTACAAGCATAGTTATGAGCTCACAGATAGTGTTCTGTCAACCCACGATAGTTTCCTGGCCAGGTACTCTCCCAGGATGTCCAGTGTGTGGGGACTCTGCCCTGTATAAATTCCCCAGGTGACTGGTCTTGGATGCACCAGTCTGCACAGAATCCTGCACAATACAATGGTAGGTAACTGGGTTGGGAAAAGCTGAGAAAAGCACCTGCCTACCATTGGCAGGTGACATATTCCACACACAAAGGCCAAGAAAGATCCAGTGAATATGTGTTCTATTCAATATGTAATTATATGTGTTTCTTCTCAGAATATATTGTTTATTGCTATCTAGCTGTGAATCATTTCTATATTAAAGAGTGAACACTGGGTCATTAGATATATCAGAAAAATACCTATTAAGATACTTGTTCTTCTGAAGCTTCATGAATTTTGCTATATCTCTACATCTTGGTAATCTATATGAGTGGTGCATGCAATGAAATGTAATTATAGAGCTGCAATTTGCTCCTTTAAAAAGAAAAAAAAAACAGATGGGGAAAGGAAGTGGCTACCACCTGGTTTGAGCTTCAGACATGGTAGAGCTGAAAGGAGAACACAGTGTCTTTTTTTTTTAATTCTTTATTGGTACAATTTATATACATCTCAAAATCACATATAACATTGGGAAATTTGTACCAGTATATGCCACAAGTTAATTCTCATTTTTACCCATTTCCTTACCCACTCCCCCTCCTCCCCCCTTTATACATGCTCTTTTATTTTCTTTCTGTATCATATTTATTCCCACAGTGTCTCTCTTAAGGCCAGGGTCTCCTGACTGTGACCATGTGCCAGGGGCACTGGGGCAGAGGTGCTATGAGAGACACTGAACCTAACTCTGCCAGAGACATTCTAAATTAAGTGCTATACACTGAAAACAGGGAAATGCGAAACCCCTGACAAATTTCCTTCCTGGTTCCATGCTAGGGGCCCACACCCCAGGGCCCAGTCACGCTGGGTACAGGAAGAAGTCAAAACCTAGGCAAAAAAAAAAAAAGTCCAGACAAGAGGGTATGAATATAGAATCCATACCTGGGATGGCACTTTAGAGACCCTATGCTCAGGAGTCCATGCACATAGCATCAACACCAGCATGACTTGCACTATGAGCTCCTGTCCCTAGTAGGGCAGAATTTGTCAGTACCATACTTTCCAAGCTCCCCAGGGATGGGCCTATGTTTTACAGCAGCACTGGTTCTGTCAGTTTTCCTTTGGATCTGTGCAGGAGAAGAGGTCCATAGGTAGCATCTCTGGCCACTTGCACTTCTCATCTTATAGCCAAGTTCTGTAACTCTGTGGAACTAGACCATCTCATGCCCTATTCACCATAAGCACAGGAAGCCTCCTGCTATATGCAAAGAACAAAATTTGTTCTGAAGAGCTGGTTTAGAGGAAAGGAAAGAGTAGACTTCTAGTAGGGTTCAGCTACTAAAATGGAGAATGAGACAGGAAAAAAAAAGGCAATTCCAAATCCCAAGTGCAGGTATTGCTACATGTAATGAGCTTTTATTCTGCTCACATTTTAAACCATTAGTGTATTTATTTACAGTTGCAAGTAGGTTGCATTTCTTTGAAGAAAATCTACAAAATGAGAAAAAGTGCTTGCTATTGTCATATTCACTACAGAATACCCCAAAATCCCTTCCTTGTGCTTGGCCCAAGGCCTGAAGTCTGTGTGTGAGCATCTTTATCTGCATCACAGCTGTCATAGCACCAGGATGATCTGTATCTGGCCTCAAGTCACTGAAAGAAATCCACTGATCCTCAGTCATGTCATTTCTTGTTGTAACATATGAGCCTGCTAGGTTCTTTGTGAGTCTCTGTTTCCTAAAGGAACTATGTCCTGGCCTATTTGCAGTTTCCTACACTTCCACTGTATTGAGCATCCTGCAGTGCAGTTGCTCTTTGCCTCTAATGCTCCAGTGATCATGGTATTGTAGACATTTTTTAATTTCATCAGTCATTTTCTCAGTGAGGGCAGGTATGTGTCTCTGGCTGAGTCACCTGAACGGAGCAGTTTCATCCTTCAGATCCACTTGCAGATCCCTGCAGGGAGCCTGAGTGACACTTAGTCCAGGCTGAGGACTCAAGTCCGCTTACTTTCTGCCATGACTGTGCTTGCATTACAGAAAGCTCTCATATACAGAAATAAAATAAAAGAGCATGTATAAAGGGGGGAAGAGGTGTGAGTGGGTAGGGATATGGGTAAAAATGAGAATTAACTTGTGTCATATACTGGTACAAGTTCCTCAATGTTATATGTGATTTTGAGATGTATATAAATTGTACCAATAAAGAATTCAATTTAAAAAAAAAAGAAAGCTCTCATAGTCAGGGTCCTGGTCTTGGCCACCTTCATGACTTCATGTAGTGCTATCTGTTACTTGCTTTTCATGGAAACTAGTGATGACAATTCCACACCTGGTAAATCCTGGTTTCTGTGTGTATTGCTGTAGCCTGGAACCTGGTAGGCAGGTGATTCTGTTTTAATTTAACAGAGCAGAGGATGCATGAGGCCCAAAACTTGAGGTAAATGAGGTTGCTGCGGGTGCAGCATCCATTCTCAATTCTCTCTGGCTAAGAATTTCTTAGACAGCTTTTGACTTGTATGAATTCTCAAGTTCCATGAAAGACCTGCTGAAGCAGAACCTCTGGGCTCAGAGCTTCACATTCTACTCCTTGATTGACTTCCAGAAGCAATCAAGGTTGAGTACCTTGTGTGGGAAGCGACTTGGGGGGTCGTCACTTTGAGGCCTGGAGAACTGCACTGGGTGCTGCCCTAACTAGCAGTTAGGAGGTCTGCACTATGAACGGTGCTGCCCAGCTCCCAAGAGAACTGCAACCTCATCCTGAACAATGGGATCTATCTAGTTGCTGCCTTGGGGTGCCAGATCAGTGGCGACCAGAGGTAAACAACCTCTGGCCCAAGGTTATTCTCCGTCTGCTCCTCATTTAAGAGTTTGCTGTTCTTTCTTTAGCGATTGGGTTGATCAACAAACTCCTTTGTGATGTGCTGAGAATAAAGTTATTCTTGTCTCTAGACAGCTTATCCAATAGACTGGAATTGGCACAAGAAAGGTGGCCTCCAGACAGTAGATGATAGAGAAGTTACATCTCAGAAAGAAAGAACTAGTGTAGACCAGGTGTAAGAATTAAGACACTATTTTATTTTTGTTTTTTTGCTGACTCTGTAGTTCTCTGTTTCCAAGTTTTCTAACTGTGACTATAGACAATTGTTAACTGTTTCTGACGTCACTAATGTTCTTGAAATCTGTATAAGTATAGTACTGTGAATAAACTCGGGGCCTGCTCAGTGTTGACTGAGAGGTCCTCCCGATCCCATTATTCTGTCTTCTTTCTTTTCTCAGCCGCACCCCTTGACTTCGCAAACCCGCTGTTTTGTCCGGCAGGCTCCGGCAATCTTGCTCATTATATAAAAACGTATTGAATATTTTCTGTCTCACAATATCCATCATACACAGAAAATATTTAAAGGGAAATGTGGTGGAGGGGTGAGTGATGAGGGGTAAAGAAAAAATGTGATGATAATAAAGAAAGGGAAACAAAGCTTAGGTATTTAGGGGACAAGGGTTGTGGAAGGGGTAGGGGAATGGGAAAAATGAGAATTAAATCGTGTCATATACTGGTACAAATTCTCAATACTATGATCATGATATGTATGCACAATGTGTGGATAGTTTTTACAAAGGCATTGGTATATTGTTGTGCCCACCAAGCCCAGGGAGTGTTATGAGCCTGAAGGTGCTCACTAGGTAGCTAGTGTGAGAATGCATGTGCAGCACAGCAAGATGATGCTCATCATGTGAATCCTGCAGACACACAGGGGCCTCAGGAGCTCAGCGAAAGGTTTAATTCTAGTTTCAAAGCTGGAGTCACTTGTGGAGCATTCTAAAGTTCTGAACACAAGACTAATGGGTCCACAACTGGAGGTTTGGATTTCATAGTTTCGGGTGGGTGCAGAGTGTGAGCACTGATGACTTATTCGATGTGCATTGTTTTTGTTTTTGTTGTTGTGTCCTTGAGTGCCAGGCCTTAAATCAAAGGTTTTATGCCTTCTGACCATGTGATCTATGTAATGCTTTTTTTTTTTTTTTTTAGTTCTCAAGTTATTCAGTCACACAAAGGATGGAGAGACTTTGAGACAAAGCATAACTAACATAAAAGTGAAATGATTATTCATAGATGCTCTGGTAGGGTAATGTGGAACCACAAGTGGCTGATGGGTTTAATAACATTATGAGGAAGGGGTTACTTATTTGCTTAGTGCCTCCATGGAAACAGTCTTGAAATATTTGTGTTGTAGGTAGATGCTTTAGTGCTGTGTAATGCAGAATCTTAGAAAATAGCTATACAACAACATAGGGGACTTAGACAACTGTGAAATTTCTTATAGTACTATGGTATAGGCTGATAGAGATACGTGACAATTTGTTTTTTGTGGTGCTGGGGATGGAGCTCATGATCTTATTCTTGCCGGGCAGATGTTGCTCCAGTGAACTATATCCTTGAGCCTGACATATTGCTGTCTTATCACACAGAGTGAGCCTCCATTCATGATGTCTTTTCTGCTGTTTCAGGGTGTAATGACATTGATGAAACCCTACATCCTTCTAATGCAGTTTGGTGAACTGACTTCTGTGAGGAATGTACTTGCACTACAAATGGAATTCAATGCTGTAACATGTGAGTTTCAGGCCATGTTGCCCAAAATGGATATGGCTGTCAAAAGATGCTTCTCCTTTGATCAATCTCATTCTTTGCATATTCTATGGGATAAAATTTTGTAGCAAAGTTTCAGACTTAGAGCAAAATTGAGCTGAAATTTGTAAAATTCCCAGTTATTCCTCAAATATGCATTTCCTGATGGCCCAATGGTTACCACCTACAACTTTAGCCTGAGACAATTATTATTATTATTATTATTATTATTATTATTATTTGAGGCAGGGGTTCGCTTTGTAGTTCAGGCTGGCCCCAAGCTCACTATGTAGCCCAGGCAAACCTCAAACTCAGCAATCCTCCTGTCTCTGCCTCCTGAGTGCTGGGATTACAGGCATGAGCCACCATGCCTGGCACTGTGGTATGTGGTGTGGACTGCTGGTGGGCATGAGTCACCATGCCCAATATTGTAGGTGGTTACTGGAGATCGAACTCAGGACCTTGCACTTGGGAGGCAGGCGCCGGAACCACTGAGCTAAATCTCCAGCCCCTAAGAGACAATTATTGTTTGCATGAACTTTAATCCACAGCCTTTCTCATCCACAGTACAGTTTACATGAGGCAGCATCTGGAACTGAGAATGTGTGGGCAGTTAGTGTCCATGTGTGATTTCTCCAGTTCAGTACCATGAGCTACATTCATCCTGTTCTGCAGCATTCATCACACATGCCCAGATTCACTCCATTTGCAAAACTAAGAGTCAGCATCATTTCAACTATCACTGCCCTTCCTTTCCATAGGCACCCCAATTGTCCTTTTTATGCCCAAAAGGGTCACTCCTGAGAGCTTCAGAAACCAGAAACATGCAGCATTTAACATTTTGAGGTTAGGGAACTTAATGTAGCATGGTGTCCTTAAGATGTAACTATGCATCCTTCCTCTTCAAGTTCTATAACACAAAACTGTATGCCCGGGCCACTTTTTATCAGGTCCCTGAGGTTACTTTAGTCTTGATCTGACCTCTGTTTTCTGTTTCTTTAGTTATTTTTGAAATTAATCAGCAAATTTATTCAGAAATGTCCACATTCACACTGATTCCATACACAGGATAAGTGTATCTGAAGGCTGATGGTTTTCCCCATTTAACTTTGTGACCATATAGCTTTGACTTTGCAGTTTTATCAAGGGTGTTAAGAACAAAGCTAAAGAGATGAGAGGTGTCAGGAATGATCCATAATGTGCCTTGTCATGTTAGCCCTATGTTCCTTATGACTCAAGGCACGAAAATTTTCTGCAGAAGTTGTGAGGTGGGCTTCTCTAGAAGCCAAACATGTAACTTTGGAGAAGCCAGAACAGAGATACGAGCCAAGAAACTCATGCCTGTCCTTAGTGTATAGTGCCTTGCAAGAGTGGACTAGTGTGTATCTTTGATTTGTTTTGTTCCTTCTTGTTTTTTTTTCTTTTTTGAAGAACCCAGAACCTTGTGCACACTAGGAAAATAATGCACAATAGAGCTATACTCTTACCCAAAATGATCATCTTTGCTCACAGAATTATTGGTATAATGTAGCATTTCTCATTTTTGCCCCCAAATTGTATCCTCTCCAGGAGTCTGCCAGTCTTATCTTACTCCACTGAATAGAAGTGTGAGCATCTCACATATGGAGGATACCCCAATCCCTTGAGAGTTTTCGTGCTCTATGGGAATTTAAGTGTCTCCCTACAAGAGCTGAGAGGCCTGACTGTTAGTGTATAATAAAGGAGAAAATTCTGAGGGCCAGTCCAGTGGTGCAATCTGGAGGAGCCTCTCAGGCTGTGCAGTGGGACTTTACAGCCACATCTTGACTTTCAGGCTCTGGCTATTTCATTTTATCTTGCAGCAAACTGACAGTGTGATGCTGACATGTGGCTGTGTCCTGGCCACAGTCACGGTTGAGGGACCACTGCTTCCTCGCAAAACAGAGCTTCTCTGTTGTATGTGGAGCTTCTTCTGCCCTTTAGTGCCGGGTCATCCCAGTATGTTCATACGTCCCTCCTGTGGTTCCTGGAAACTTGGTTCAGAAGAGCAAGAGCTGCTCCTGAGGGAACAGCCTAGGAGCTGGAGGTGCAGTGACCTGAGTCTAGTGTCCTTTTCCCTCTGAGGTCACTGTGTGGTCCAGGGGAAGTTCCTCAGCTTCTCCAGTGTCACTTTCCTCGTTCAGAGGTAGTCATCATTAGGTGGATGTGAGAACTGAGTGGGATTCTGCAGGTATCCATCTGTTCTGGTTACATTTGTCTACTTAACATGACAAGACCATGACTGTATGATATGTCATATCTCTTTAGCATACTGTGCACTGCAATTTAACCATAACTTGGTTGATGCCACAAGAACCATAGAGCCCAGATCATGATCCTTGTGCTGTGATTCACAAGACGATGATTGGAAGGTGTCTGCTGTACCCAGTGTCCTGGGTCATTGCCCTCTGCCTGATTGCTGTGATCACACTTCTGCCCCTTCTCCTTGAACCCCAACTGCTAAGAGTGCCATAGTCCAGGGCTCAGCAGTGAGCGTGGAGGGCTCCACTGTGTAGAACATTTGTGTCAAAGAACTGAAACATCCCCCCTGTGTAAAAATACAAATCCAAGATCACCTTACATGAGAAGCACTATCCTACGGTGCTCTAGTGCTGGCTGCCCCCATCCTCTTAGGGCAGTTTAAATCCAGGGCCATAAGAGGGGCCATCTAAGGGTCATGACCCCTAGTCTATGCATTACTCAATTAGCAGTACATGGGTCTTGAAATGTGGCAAAATGTGACCATCATCTCCTTGGGTGTTTTGACCCTACCCTGGGTGGTTCCTTGCTTCTGTTGGTAGAGTTCACACCTTTATTTAGAGCTCAGCATGCTCTTTAGGGACAGGGTTGGACAGGATCCAGCAGCAGCAGTGTTGACAACATACTCAACAGAGAGTGTAAGAAGGTCCAGGCTACGCCAGATTTTCCAATAGGACTTTCCAGCAGGACTCATCCAACCAGATTGCAGGATGGTGTGGGTTTTAGTCACATCCTTCTAACAAATTTTTGTCTTTTCACCATGACAGAGCTGCTATACCTGTGGATTATGACAAAGAAAAGTGCTGTGTCATCTTCAATCATAGAAGCTGTACCTACAGTGTGGTGAAGATCAATGACATGAAAAGGAGCTGTCGCGTTAACCACTGGTATTATAATGCCCTTGCAGTGGGTCCATGGCTCCTACAGCAGGACCATTCACTCCTGTGCCCTCTAACACTCTGTGATTATGTAGCCCTATGTAGCATTAAATCATACTTAAGAAAGCTTGAAGGTGTGTGTTCTTTACGTTTTCAAGTTTTATTTGCAGTCATTGCACATCACAAGCTCCCAGCATTGAACTGGGGTAATAAATCTAAGTGAAAGTCACAGCATGTTCCTGCACTGCACTCAGTCATCCTGCATCTCTCCCCAGGGTTCCACTGTCACCTCTGCATCTTCTTACACATTAGCCTTCTTCTGCTGACTTTGTACATCACAGTGGACAAAGGGAAAATAAGTGTGTTAAAGGTGAAATCAGATGCTTTCTTCAGCAATGGAGTTCATAATCACCCACACAGCTCTCCTTCTGAGAGTGTCCTGACTTCTCTGTTCTCTTTTACTTTCCAATTGCCTGAGGTCCTACTGAGCCAAAAAGATGGACAGATTCATAACAATTGTATTAAAAATGAAGCATCTTGGAAGCTTATGCAAAGCAAAATAACCAGGCCCAGAAAATAACTAAAAGTATAAAGGCTTTCTAGAGTAAAATGAAACATAAGTGATAGAAAACAAGGAAAGAGATGTTT
>PVIC010024205.1:0-26222 GCA_004025085.1 Thryonomys swinderianus | reverse complement strand
CAAAATGTAAACTCCACCGAATGCCGTCTGGTTCGTTTTTGTGTGTCGGTCATAGAAAATAGCTTTGAGTGTCGTGGCTGACCTGTGTGTGCAGGATGAAGAGCTAGTGAAGATAGCATTTAGAGGGCCGGAGGGTTAGCTCAGTGGTTCCGGCGCCTGCCTCGCAAGCGCAAGGTCCTGAGTTTGATCCCCGGTAACCCCATATAATGATGGGCGTGGAGACACGTCCACCAACAATCAATACCACATACCACAATGCCGGACGTGGTGGCTCACGCCTGTAATCCCAGCACTCGGGAGGCAGAGACAGGAGGATTGCTGAGTTCGTGGCGGCTTGCCTGGGCACCATAGTGAGCTCAGGGCCAGCCTGAACTACAAAGCGAGACCCTGTCTCAAAAAAAAAAAAAATTTTAAATAGACATTTGTGTGTATTAATAGTTCTCTTTATAACTGCTGTACAGTTTTTGTTCTTTGTGATCTAGGGATTGGACTCAAGGCCTTACATCGTTGAGACACACACTGTACCCTGTCGGCCACCGTATTTTATCATACAGCTAATTCATATATGCTCAATTCCTATTGACATTTAGACAGTTGTAGTCTTTTTACAAGCGGTGCTGCCAAAGCTCCTTACTACTTCAGACTGCTTTTCTTTTTAAGAGCTCTAATGAAGCACCAGGGACCTTAATGGAGACTTAAAGTGACAAAAACTTTCCATAGAAATGTAGTTTAGTCTTACTTGTGCAGGAAGAGCCAGCAGCAGAAGGAATGCATCTGATTTGACCCTCGAGATTGGCTTGCCTCACCCATCTTGCCTTAAAGAGTGTTGTGGGAGAGGGCAGGATGAACCCAGACTATAGAAGGTGCATTTTGAAGGGTCCCAGGCCACTTGAGTCTAACTGGGCCTCCCTCTGGGCATTTACAGGCCAGGAGGGAAAGCTGTGTTCAGATGCCATTGGCTTTACTAATGTTTAAAGAATTTATGTTGTTGCCCTAGTCGTTGAAATTGTCTCATCTGCAGCTGCTGCTAAACTAACCACCATCAGCCACTTCCTTGCTTTATAACAAAACCTTGAGTCTGACAGCTGAAGGTTTGAGTGGAGCTCAGGGAGGAGACTGCACTGGCTCCTGGGGCTCCGTACAGCGCATCCTCAGAGAGATGCGAAGGGTGCTTGGTTCCAGGTGTCGTGCGTGGTTCGCCATGGTAGCCAAGGAAGTGACTTCTTTCTTCTAGTTGTTTAGGCTGAGACGTGGGTGCCCTCAGAGTCCTCTGCCTGCCAGAGGCTCCCATGGGAGCCCCCTGAGAGTGACACTCACACCCGGACCACTTCTCACCACCGCCATTGCTTTCTCCTGCGCAAGGCCTCAGCCGTCATCTCCATTATTGCAGAAGCTTTCTCACCGACTTCCGCCTTCTGCTGTGTCCTGTAGTGTCTCCCCAACAAACCAACATTGTCTTTATTTTTGTTTGAGGGGAGGTCTGCATTTCAGGCTGGCCTGAAACTCTCAGCAACCCTTCTGCCTTAGGCTCGTGTTGGGATTACAGCTGTCCTCCACTGTCATGTTTTACACCCTCGTCACATCATGCCACTGTGTGCAGACCCTCCAGGTCTTTCCACTCAGCATGAAAGGCAGTGGATTCTTGAAGCCCTTCCCAGTCACCTTTACTTCCTGTGGAACGTGCTGCAGCCTCGCTTTCCCTTGGATGAAGTCAGAGCCCTGTCTGCACTTGCATTTCCATGGCTTCCACTCTTGGACAGCTGCACGAAGGACACCTTCATCTTCCTTCTTTTCCTTGCTCAGAGGTCACCACCTCAGCCAATGAATACAGGAAAGGTCACTCAGCATCTCTGGGCTTCAGAGAAGTGGAAATCAGAGCCACAGTGAGAGACTACTTCTTATCTTGGCTGTAGTAAAACAGCAACAGGTGTTGAGGCTGTGTGGAGGCATTTGAACCCCATGTGGCCCTGGCAGGAGTGAAAGGGGGAGTGGCTGCTGTGGAAAACCGTAGTACTTCCTATGGTTAGCGTAGGACCCAGCAGTTCCACTTCTAGGTCTGTACCCAACAGACTTGAAAACCTATCATCTCCACATGAAAGCTTATATATAAATATAGAGCCAACAGGGTGAAATAATCCAGTTATCTGATGAGTGCGTTAATAAAACATGGTATGTCTGTACAGTGGAATATTATTTCACAAGGAAAAGAAATGGTGTTTTATATGTGACCATGAGGATGAATCTTAAAGATGTTAAGCAGTGTGAACTGATTGAGTCACAAAGGACTGCTCACTGTGCTCCCTTTTCTGTGAAACACCCAAAGCCAGGTGTGGTGGCACATACCTGAAATCTCAGGACTCAGGAGGCTGAGACAGTGGGATCACAGTGAAATCAAGGCCAGTCTGAACTGTAGAGTGAGACCTGTCTTAAACCAAACCAAACCAAACCAAACCAAACCAGAGTAGGTGAATCTATGGAGACAGGAAGAGTTCTGAGGGCGGAAGGGAGGGTTGTATTGAAATGGGAGTTAACGCTGATGGGTATGGAATTTCATTTTGGAGTGGTGAATATATTCAGATGTTTATTGTGATGACTCACTGTTCTGTGAATGCATCGTGCTGAAAATCAATGTCTTGTACTCTCCCTTGTCTGTGGTGCTGGAGATCAAACTCAGGGGTTCGTGTATGCTAGGCTGTCACTCTCCCACTGAGTTGTACCCTCAGCCCCGAACTGTACACTTATCATTGGGGTGTTTTTGTTGTTTTTTTGGATCTAATGGGAATGAACCTAGGATCTTCACACTGAGTTACACCTTCACCCCTTTTTATATTGAGAAACAGGGTCTTACTAAGTTTTATGTTGCCCATGCTGGGCTCAAACTTGAGCTTGAAATCCTTCTACCTCAGCCTCACAGTCTGAAATTATAGGCATGTACCTCTGCAGTTAGCTCTGAATTGTACACTTAAAATGGGAAAATGGTGTAGTATGTCTCAACAAAATTAGTACAAAGGAAAACCGTTTCTTACCTCTCTTGTCTTCCTCAAAGACAGAGTTGCTGTGGTTTTTTTTTTTTTTTTTTTGAGACAGGGTCTCGTCTCGCTTTGTAGTTCAGGATGGCTCTGTAGCCTAGGCAAGTTTAGAACTCAGTAATCCTCCTGTCTCTGCCTCCCGAGTGCTGGGATTACAGGTGTGAGCCACCACGCCCGGCATTGTGGTATGTGGTATTGATGGCTGGTGGGCGTGAGTCATCATGCCCAGCAGTATATGTGGTTACCGGGGATCGAACTCAGGACCTTGCGCTTGCAAGGCAGGTGCCGGAACCACTGAGCTGAATCTCTGGCCCAGAGCTGCTGTGGTTTTGCTTGTTGCTCTGTTGGTTTAGTTGGCACTTCATGATCTGTACATCTGTTCATTGAAGCTGGTATGAGCTGTCATACCTAAGACAGTTCCAGGATGATAGATCTAAACCCAGAGCTGGATGGGGGTTTGATCAGCCAGAGGTTCTGAGGAAAGATCAGTCATTGAGTAAGAAGCACGCATTTGTTCTTTTTTCTGTTTAAGTAATGTTGCATGGAATGGCAATCTTAACCCAGCACTATCATTGAATGGGTTTTTGTTTGTGTGTCTGGTTTTTTGTAGACAATACCTGAAATTCCACCAAAGACTGGAGAACTCAGAACAGAGCTTTTGGGACTGAAGAAGTGAAAATGTGAACTTCCACTTTTTAACCAATAGAAACTTCAAATACAGCTATGCTAAGAGCCTTGTGAATAAGTCATGTTTTTTAAGTTTATCGAATCCAACTCCTTGTCCTTAAGCATCTAATTCAGTCTTACTGCAGGAAATGGTGCTCCAGGGTAGTCACTGAGATGGTGACATTTTCTTATGGTTTGACCAGCGTCCTTGAAAACCACCCAAGTGCATATCCTGAGTCTTGAATGTGATTTGGAAGACACTGAACAGCACGTGAAGCAGCATTTTCATTGTCTCCTGCCATTGTAGTTCTGGCTTCTTTCTCTGAGGACAGTTGACTCTAATGGCAAGTGGAAATTATAAATAATAAAAAGGATATTTATAATGAGTGCTGATGGTGTCTAAGTTAATACTTCTCTAATTATCGGAAAGTACTAGTTATACTAAACTATATTAAATAAAAATATTTAAATTTTGAAGTTTTCTTAGAAGTGTGTACATAAGCAAGGGGTAACATTTGGAGGATGTCACAGGTCTTTAATCTTCAAATGTGAGGAATTCTCTCAACTTGAGAAATCAAATTAAAATTCTCAAAGAATAAATTTAAAAATAACCAAAATGGGGGAAAAAAAAAAACCCTACACAAGTAAGTGTGTATTTTATAGCCTGAATTGTGGATCCACAAAGATTTTGAAGTCCTAACTCCCAGGACCTGGAATGTGACTTACTTGGAAGTAAGGTCTTTACAGATAAGAGACCTGGTTACCGTAAGGTGGTCAGTGGGCCCAGTCCAGCATGGCAGATGTTTTAATGAGAAGGAAATGCCAGGTGATAACTCAGACATACAACACATGTCCCTAGATGGAAGGAAGGTTCTGCCCAGAGCCACACAGTCCAGCTGTGATACCTGGAGTTTGTTTCCAGTTTTGGCTCCAGAGCTGGGAAAATGTATTTCTGTTGCTCTGATTGTTCTAGTTATTGGTACTTTATTCTGGCCATCCTAGAAACTATTTTCAACTAGTTTTTACCAATAAAGTACTTTGTAGGCCAGCTGGCTTCTCTTCTGGGCTATTTTTCCATAAGATTTTCAGAGTTCTGTATTTTTCTTGAGTCAGTCTCACGGTATAGTTCAGGCTGGCCTTGTATATATCCCAGCCTGTCTTTGAACTTGGCCTCTGTCTTCTGAGTAGGGTTAAAGCAGGAATGTGCCACTGGGTTCCAGCGGCAGCACACCTCACTTTTTAGCCGGTGAGCCAGCTATTACATGCTGGGCTCTTTGTGGCCTGTGTTGAAGTCGTCTTTAGCATAATTTCCTTTTCTCTCTCTTGTCATTTGGGACTCAGCAGAGGCTTCATCACCAGGAGGATCATGGGTTGTGCGGGTGACAGGTGAGGAGAGCCACACTCATGAAAGTGGGATTCTGAGGTCAAAGATTTGAGAGGAAACCTTGCTGTTTTATTCATTGAGATTGTACGAATGAGACTTAAGATTTCAGGGCTACTGTAAATTGAATGTTTTTTCTTGAAACAACTGTGTACTTTAGAAATACTGAAGCTTGTCACTATTGGGATTTGTAAGGGCTTTATCAGAGCACAAGTTTGAGATCTTTTTTGTCTCTACTACTTTTTTTTTTGTTTGTTTATTTTGCTTTTTGAGACAGGGTCTTGCTTTGTAGTTCAGGCTGGCCCTGAGCTCACTACGGTCGCCGCGAACTCAGTAATCCTCCTGTCTCTGCCTCTGGAGTGTTGGGATTACAGGCGTGAGCCACCACGTCCGGCATTGTATGCGGTTGATTGTTGGTGGGCATGTCTCCACGCCCAGCACTATATGTGGTTACGGGGATCGAACTCAGGACCTTGTGCTTGCAAGGCAGGCGCCGGAACCACTGAGCTAACCCTCCGGCCCTCTACTACTTTCTTATTGCTGAGACAAAAATACCCAGCACCCAGTATGTTAAAGGCAAAGAAGTTTATTTAGCTCATAGTCTGTAGAGGTTTTAGGTCATAGTTGGCTGGCTCCAAGGGAGGGAGGCATGGCAGAAGGGCATCTTGGAGAACAGACCGTGGCAGGGCAGGCAGCAGCAGCCTTTCTTTCTGTGCCTTTTGTTCCTTCCAGGCTATCCACCTTTTGGGTGGTGCCACTCACCCACAGTGAGGCACCATTAATACCACCATCACACACCCTAATCTAGCCCCCTTTAAAACTCCCCATCTATTACTGCAGAGCCTTTATGGGGACATCGACATGCAAGGCATAATGTTTTTAAAATTAAAATCAAGAATGGTTTATGGAATTTTATAAGAATTCAAATCTAGGTGCTTCCTCAGAATTTGCAAAGGCTACACTGCTCTTTTCAAACTCTTCACTGGCGTTAGTATTTGTACCTGGAATAGTGAGTGTGGTCCGTTTGTATGGGGGGAGACATCCGCTTACCAGCAGGAAGGGCTGGGGTCACTTCCTGCCTGTCTGTGCACTGCAGCAGCACCCCGGTTTACTTCACATGCTGCACAAGTCATGGCTTGAGCCCCGTTCTTCCTGACAGTGCATTTGTGGATGAAAGTTTAATTTTATAGAATTAAAAATAGAATTTATCCAAAATAAAAGTGCCATTTTCATTTCAGGGAGCATTGGTTCTGACTGGTTTTCTTCCTTTTCCCAGTGGCCTCTATGCGGCAGTGAGCCCTGTTGTCTTCAGGAAAGGGCTGTCACCTCCTGCAGGGATTGCCTCAGCTGAGTGGCCTTGCTTGGGGCCACAGCTCCCTAAGGGCTCCCAGTTGAGAGGTGAAGGCAGAAGGTTGCAAGTTCCAAGCCCAGCTAGAGCAGTTTAGCAGTTTGGTGAGACCCTGTCTTGATATAAAACTTTCAGCCAAGTTGAGGGTACACAGCAGCATGAAGGCCCTTGATTCAAACCCCAATACGCAAACAAAGAAAATATTGGGGTGGGGTTGTAGCTCAGTGGTGGAGTTTGCACTAGTGAAGCCCCAGCACTATAAAATACAAAACACATTATTTTGATTCTCTGATACAAGGTCTATGTAGGCTGGCAAATCTCTGGCGTCCTCCTGTGTCTATCCCCTGAAGGCTGGGACCACAGGTGTGCACCACCGAAGCCTGCTTGGAAGTTTTAGCACCTTAGCTGCTTAAGAAAGCTGTTTCCAACTTGAAAAAAATTCAAGACAGTTGCAACTGCTTGGTAATCAAATCAGGCCAGCTTAAACTTAACAGGGCATTTATAAGAGCCACTTGTTTATGACATTCCCTACTTTTTAGAGGAAATTTCAGTTGTACAACTCTGAGGAGCAAGTGTCCGATGTCTCTTAATGGACTTTGATGACTTTGACTTCTGTGAATATACAACAGTATAGATCAAAACAAGCAATTAAAGCTGGGTGTGGTAAAATACATGTTAACAGCAGTACTCCAGGAGGCTGAGGAAGGAAGGTAAGTTCTGGCTCAGACCTGGCAATAACTAAACCCTGCCTCAAACTTTTAGACCATGCTGGGGATATATATACCTTGGTGAAAAGGCCCTGGGTTCCAACTCCAGGACCACCAAAAAACAAGAGAACCCTAATGTTACAAGTACACATTAATGACATTCATGATAAGCTGTTCTATTTTCTAAGAACTTAAGTAGAGTCTGGGCAAGTGTGCCCTTATGTGTGAGCCCTGCTTGAATGCAGGGCTTTGCTCTTGCTAGTCAAGCACTTAACTGAAAAATATGGTTAGTGCTGGGTGTATTTTCAGAAAGACACATTTAAGTAGGGGAGCTGGTAATGTAAAAATGTACAGTCCATACATTCTCACAAAATTTGATACAAACAATGAAATATGTGCCCAAGCAGGACATCTTTCGCTACCCTGCCATTTCCAAGCAACAAAGCCGGGCATGCTGGAGCAGACTAGATCTCGGCCACTTGGGGAGCAGGCCAGGATGCAGTTAGGGTCAGCCCAGCAATTCAGCGCAATGGGTCTTGAGATGCAGCCCTGAGCCACAGCACTTGCCTATTTGAGGCCGTGGGTTTAATCTAGCACCCTAAGAACAAGCACCCCACAAGTGTTGGGATGTTCCAGGATATGCACGATGAGTATACATCCAAAACACTGTATTTGGGATCTTTTTTATTTTTATACACATGACAAGATTTTACACCAAGAATATTCAGTTAAATAGTACAAATTTACATTCATGAGGAATGTTAAAAAAAATTCAACTAAAAAACCCAGTTCTTCCTGTGACCCACAATGCCAACATTTTACAGTGCAGGGGAGAAGGGGGTGGGGCATCCAAAACAAGTCTCTCAAAGAAATGACTTCACATTCCCTCTCCACACAGGAGCCGATGTCAGTGTGACTTACAGTTCATCTTTTTCAGCTGTAGATTTCTGTGAAAACAGAAAAAACTTCTATGAATGTAGAATAACATGCTGCTGTACTGGAAGGTGGAAGCGAGCAGGAAGGCTTTTGGAAGCCCAATGGGCTAAGGAAAAAACCTGTTAAAAACACATCCAGAATAGCTGCACAAAATAAAGAAACAGAATGGAAGAGTACAGGTTTTTTTTTTTCTTTTTTTTGAGACAGGGTCTCGCTTTGTAGTTCAGGCTGGCCCTGAGTTCACTATGGAGCCCAGGCAAGCCTCAAACTCAGCAATCCTCCTGCCTCTGCCTCCTGAGTGCTGGGATGACAGGCGTGAGCTATCACGCCCAGCATTGTATGTGGTTACTGGGGATCAAACGCAGGACCTTGCGCTTGCGAGGCAGGTGCCGGAACCACTGAGCTAAATCCCTGGCCCGAGTACAGGTTTTAGATTGAGCTCTAGCTGCTCAATCTGTATTATGCCCCACCTCTTCCTAAGGCCCCAGCCACCTCTACCAAGCTGTGAGGAGAGTGCACCTGTCACGACCCACCTTCGCTGCATCCTGCTCCTCGTCCTCTGTGCCCGCATCCACTTCTTCCTCTTCATCCTTCTCCGTGTCCTGCTCCTGCTCTGTGTCGTCTGCTGTGTCTTCCGGCTCTTCTTCTGGTTCTTCTTCAACCTAAGGACGACACCCACCGCCCATTTGAACCTGGAGTGATTTTCCTGCCCGTCTGAATGAAAGGTCGCCACGGCCGTCACTCTGGTTCATTCAGAGCCCAGTAAATCCCCTCAGCAACAAAGGGACACAGCAAATCCAAGCAGATGATGCCAAGAGGTTTCTCATTAGTCTTCTGCAGTGCCTGACACAATGGGGATTCAAACTATTAAATAAATTACTTCAAACTGAAGAAGTTAGGCAGATCTCAAGAGTGTGAGACACCTAATTAAAAAATATTCCTAGTACAGTCAGAATATATATACTGCACAAGCAGTATATTTTGCTTTGCCTTCACAGTGCTGGGCCACAGACCTTGGCTTCAGGGTCGATGTTTAGACTGAGACGAAGCATCCTCTCTATCCTGTCCCCGTAGGCTTTGGTGTCTGGTAGTAGATATCCTGACCGAAGAGTTGCCGTTTCAAACAGAACCACAGCGAGATCTAGAACGGTTTTGTCATCTTCGTCTTCCTAGGGTGGAAGTGGATGCACATGAGACTGAGACACACAACGTTCTCAATTCGGAAGACACGGCTGGAGGGCGCCATCTGCATGACCGCTCACCTTCACCCGCCGCAACATATCTCGGATCAGCGGGTGCCGGGGGTTGATCTCCAGTGTCTTCTTCTGGCTGGCATAGTAGCTGTGAAGGGTAGGGTGAGCATTAGCCACAGGTGCGGCAGGACTCACACATTTCCTTTAACTTTGGGTCATTAATTACAGTAACTCTTAGGAAAAGACCTAGATGTACTCTGCTGCTGCTCTTTAAAGGAGAAGGCATGGTTAAGTTAAAGCTCAACCAGACTTCCAGTTACTAACGAGTCCCCAGAACCCAATACTGCTGAGCAAACGAACGGACTCCCAAGCCTGTCATCCCCGACTGTTCTTTTACTGAGCCCAACAGACATCCTCTGAATGGTGACGCCTGCTAAAACAGGACGCTGTCTTCCCTCGGGACTCGGACTTCGGCAGACACAGCTATGAGATGGCGCGTCAGCACTGACACCCACGTGCTAGGAGCCACACTAACCATGATGTCCTGGTCATCTAGAAACTGTGCAACAGGCAGAGACAGCACCCTGTGCATGGACATCTCTTACAGCAGAATCACAAGGGAAGGGATCTCTCTACACAGACTGCAGGAGGAACCCAAGATCGCTCCCGGGCGACTACCTAACACAGCACACACAAGTCCCGTTGGAGGAGCGGGGGACGACAGCCGACAGTGCAGGTCTGTCCCAGGGTCTCACTTTGTGGAGATGTCCTTGCCCGTCTGGTATGCCTGCGCCTTCATGATCCTCTCCATGTTGCCAGACCAGCCGTACTGGCTGGCAACGAGGGCGCACGGAGACTCCGTCAAGCGCTGTGACACCACAGCCTTTTCAATCTGAGGACAGGAGAGCAAGTTAGACACCGACAGTATCCACAGGGAAGGTCACCGGGGACTACACTCAACTCCTAAGGCTCCGTCATAAGGCCATTACCACCAGGGGCGCTTTCATCCAGGTTTAGGATTAAGAGACAGCGCCACCAATATCCCAAGTTTTTAGTCAGAAGTAAATCCTTAAACATCAACGTGCACTCTGCAACTGGGTTCTACATGTTCCAAGACCATTCCTCACAGGTCTAATGGTTACAAGGTGACCAGGTGCAGATTATTCAAATGTCTGCCCCCAGAGAAGCTGACACTTTCACGGCTCCTAGTTGCCGGAAGGATACCTTGTCCTTAAGGGCTTTGTCTTTCATCCAGTTGAGCAGAGGTTCAAATTCCTTCTCAGTTGCTTCCCGACTCTCCTTGGTTTTCTCACTCTCATCAAACTTCACTCCTTCCTTGGCAACATTCTGGAACCTCTTCCCATCGAACTCAGGAAGGGCCTGGATGCAGTACTCGTCTACAGGTTCTGTGAGGTAAATAACCTCGTAGCCCTTTTTCAGAAGCCGCTCAACAAATGGAGAAGATTCAGCCTACAAAATTAAGAGGACAGACAGTTCTGCAGGTCTGGCCTGGGGTTTCCTCAGCCACAGTTACGCAGCACCACCCCGCAGGAGAGGTGAACAATTAAGAGGCAACTTCCCAAACCTCTTCACTGCTTCAGCTGTGAAACTTTCCCCCTTTTCCTCTCAGGAGCTGGCTAGAAACCCCCAGCTACCTCCCAGACCCCTGATGGCTGGATTCCAGTCACCTCTTTCCTGCTGGATCCAGCCATGAAGTAGATTTTATCCTGCTTTTCCTTCATTCTTTCCACATACTGATCTAGACTAGTAATGTCAGTTGGATGATGAGAAGACTGGAACCGGAGAAGTTTGGCAAGACGAGTGCGATTCGAGTGGTCTTCAATCACACCGAGCTTGATGTTGGTACCAAATTCTTTCCAGAAAGTGTCATTGTATTTCTCATCAGCAATCTTCTTGATCATGTCCAGAGTCTTCCGGACAAGCTTCTTCCTAATCACCTGAACAAAATGGAAGAGTTACTGATTAGAGGAGCATGCCTCAGAGCTGAGAAGGCGAGGGGCCCACGGAACAACAGTGACAGGCAAAGAGATGGTGTCTTCACTGCCACTGATGGGGGTGGGGGAGGCGCCCACGTCGGGCTTAGCAGACAGAGCCACAGGAGCCCTTAAAATGTTAGTATGCCAACAACTCAGACGCTCTGGGATCTAAACAAATGAGCAAATAGGGTTTTTTTAAAAATAAAAACTAAACTGTGAGGTGCTGGGAAAAGAATGAAGGTTTGTTTGAGAAGCAGGCAGCTGTATGATTAAGCATGTCTTTCAACTTTTTTGTCTGCCATGTCAGCATTAAATGCTAGGGAAGAGTCAGGTCCCCAAGACAGGACAACCCCTGGGGAGGCAGTGAAGGTCACTGCCAGCTGCCCCAGCCTTACCTTGAGCAGTTTGTGCTGCTGAAGAGTCTCCCGGGACACGTTCAGGGGGAGATCGTCTGAGTCCACCTGCGGATGGCAAAGCAGAGTTAGTTCAGTGAGCGCCACGAACACTGGGGAGGGCAAAGCCCAAGGCCACCTTTTGATACTTACCACACCCTTGACGAAATTCAGGTACTTGGGCATCATGTCGTGGAAGTCGTCTGTGATGAACACTCGGCGCACGTAGAGCTGAGGGCAGACCAGGGACAGTCACTTCTGGAACCCGCGCTTGCACGCTGCACATGCAGTCCGTGCACTAATGACCCACCTTAATGTAGTCGCTCTTCTTAGATCCATACTCATCAAACAGACCACGCGGAGCAGACGTGGGGACAAACAGGATGGACTTGAAGGTTACCTCCCCTTCGGCAGTGAAGTGGATGTGAGCCATGGGGTCATCATTCTCCTGCGGAGAGAGAGCTCTCAGGCATGCAGGACGCGAAAGTGCAGGGCAGAGGCCCCGAGGTTCACTCGGAGGCACAAGCCCTGAGCTCACCAGAGGGCTCAGCAGAACACAGGACGGCCCTGAGGGTGGCCTGAGGCTCAAGCAAGGCACAGACTAACCGGCTCTGAGGCGGGTCTGCTGAACTCAGGAAAGGAGTTTGGACAGGTGTGAGTCCCATGTGGGAGCCAGGAAAGGACAACCAGCGCCTGAGTTAAGCTACGCACAGCCAGAAGTGCACACTGCTGACCTACAGCAAGTGCTCCAGGCTGGGCTTGTCTGCTGCACTCGCTGAGCAGTGGCCTGGGAGAGTGAGAGGTCCAGGCCCACCTCCGCCCCACATGCAGGCTGCTTGGCCCTCTGAGGACTGGTCTGGATAGAGATATGCTGTCACACCATGCAAAATACATTTTGAACAGAAAGAGAATGTAAAAAAAGTCTCAATTTTAAAATATTGTTTACACGTTGAAGTAATGCTACTGTGGGTATACTGGCTTGCCTGCCCCAATTTTTTTATGACTTCTAAAAGTCTTCAAAATCACTTGCATGCTTCATATTGTACAATTATTATTATTATTATTTTTTGGAGACAGGGTCTTGCTTTGTAGTTCAGGTGGCCTTGGGCTCACTATGTAGCCCAGGCAAGCCTCGAATTCACAGCAATCCTTCTGTCCCTGCTTCCTGAGTGCTGGGATTACAAGTGTGAGCCACTATGTTCAGCACTGTGGTATTTGGTTACTGGGGATTGAACTTGGGACTTGCGCTTACAAGGCCAATGCCAGAACCATTGAGCTAAATCCCTGGCCCCTTATACTGTACTTTTAATACAGCTATCCAGATAAGTTTATATAGATTAGATCTCATATAGCCCATGGAGTTAAAAGTGGTGGAGGCTAAGGGAATTTTAGTGTTAAAACTATCAGGATATAGAATGAAGAGTGAAGAAGAAAAATAATCATAGAATATTACGTTTTATATAGTTACGGTAAGTTTTTAAACATTCTAATTCTTGTACAAAATGTTTTTGGGGCAAACAGTAACTTAAAGCAATCTTTATCAATGTAAGAACTGCCTGGTAAAGAAGAAACAGGCAAAAAACAGATCTAGCAATTATTGATACTGTAAGCAAGCCCTTTAAAGATTACTTTAAAAGCTACTCATTAACATTTCATGTTTTAGGGTTTTGTGATTCGGGAAATCAACTGTCCTCAAAGGCTGTCCCAAATGAGACATTCTCAAAGGCTCATGTGACATTTACATGTGACTTCAATACATGACTATTTCACGCATATGACTAAAAGCGACATATGCTAGTCATCCTGGTGGTCTGAGTGTTCTTACTGGGAAAAAATGGGACTGGGCTGCTTTAGCCAGGGGCATGTAGTGTAACCCAGTGAATTAATGGGTTGATGTTTTATATGCTTATTAATAACTGGAAGCCAGGGGAGTCCAACTTATTATTTACCTTTGAAAATGATTTGTAGAAAGCTTTGTATTCATCTTCTTCTACTTCTTTTGATGGTCTCTGCCATATTGGTTTGATATCATTCATAAGCTCCCAATCCCACACAGTTTTTTCAACCTGAAGTTAGAATATTTGGTTAGTCTGAAGCACTCATCAGTAGTTAAGGTAACCAATAACTGTAGTGTCACTAGGCTCCACAAGGAAATGTACAACATCCGAGGACACTGTTAGATAATTTGGTTCACTCACTTTAAAAGTGAAGCTTTCTCTCAATATTTACAGCCAATGTTTAATACAAAAGGCAAGTGGTTAACATACTAACCAACAAAAGCCAATTAAATAAAATGGTTTTTGAATAGAGGTGGTGGGTAGGGTCTTGCCAAGGTGCCAGGTGGCTCTTGAACTCTCAGTCCTCCTGCCTTAGTCTCCTAAGTGCTAGGAGAAAAAAATCGGAGGGATGAGAATTTGGCTCAGTGGCAGAGAGGAAGATCCTGGGCTGCACCCACAACCACACAAGCACAAACACACATACATATCCACACAAAACTGAGTTCAGAAGGTTATTGTATATCTCTACTTCACAACTTAAATTTATCATTTTGTAGCAAGTATTCCCCAACTACCAGCAATACTTTTACTTCCTCTGCTACGTGGATAAGGTAGAGAGCTGTTTCTACAGTTAATCCTAACACAGTAAAGGGATAAAAGAGGACAGAGAAGCCTCCTAGGACATTAAAACTCAGAATACAGGCTGTCTGTCCTGGGCAGTACACAGAAGCAGAAACCTCTCCATGAGAGCCCTGCTCAGGATTTTAACCGTCTAAAAGACAATATGCCAAGGCCAGTTCTGTACACGGGGCCACGTGTAGCCAGAACTTCCGGCACCAAAGCCTCCTGCCCCCAGGCCTGCACATGGGGGCCTGCAGACACGGAACTACACTTACTTTCTTAGTTTTGGGCTTCTTTTCTTCTTCCTCCTCCTCTACTGCAGCTTCATCATCAGATTCTTCTTTTTCTTCTTTTGCTGCTTCTTCTTCCTCTAAAGGCTCCTCGACAGTTTCAGTCTAAGTAGGAAGTATAGTTATGGCTAAGCTCACACTTGTTTAATAATTTGGATGCTGTCCACAGAATATAAAATATCACAGGTCAAAAACATAAGGATCCTTACACTGAAACAAAACCACACCCTTGAACCCTGTGCCACTGGGACAGAAACTGCCATGTGCACGGACTTACCTTGCTGCTCCACACGTAAATAGGGAAGTTTATGAACTGTGAATACTTTTTGACGAGATTTTTAATTGTATCTAATTCAAGGTAATCAGATGCTTCTTCTTTCAAGACGAGGCTACAAGGAAGAAAAGCCATTTAGACACTCAAGGTTTACAAAATTGGATTCAAATTCCTCTGCACTCCCTGATGTTATGAGCCAGCAGTTCCGCTAACCAGGATGTGCCCGTCACACACCAACACAACAGGGGCAGGAAGTCAGCAGTAAAGGGTACACTTAGGGCCTGGGATTTAGCTTAAGTGGTACCACACCTGCCTTGGAAGCACAAGGGCCACAGTTCAATCCCTGGTACCATGAAAAAAAAGGAAGGGCAGACTCCAGGCTTCATCTGGAGGTGACTAAGTTCTCTCATAAGGCCACTGACAGGGGCATCCTGCCAAGAAGAGAATGTACCTGCAACCTCTTTTTTGTTTGTAATTTTCTCCAGGTTAAGAATTCTTAAATCTTCAAGAAGGAGCCAGGCATGGTGGCATGCTCCTGCAGTCCCTGCTGCTGCTTGGGAGGCTGAGGCAGGACAGCTTGAATGCAGGAGTTCAGGAGCAGGCCAGGCAATAAGGAATGGCCCTTGTCTCAAACCCAAGCCAAGCCTTCAAGGCTGGGGTGAGGCCCAGTGGAAGAGCTCCTGCCGGGCACGTACAGGCTGCCGGGCCCAGTCTCCATCCAGCCCTTCCTGCTCCCAAACAAGGGGGAAAATTAACCCTGCATCTATGAGGAGCCTATACATAGCATGTGACTGACTGTCTGGACTCTAGGAGGTAGCGTCTCCTGCCCCGCCACAGGTGCTGTGTTAGCTGACTGTGGCCCAACAGGGATACTCCCTGTGCTCAGTCACCCATGCTCGGTGGCTGACCTTTGCTGATGTTCCTCTGGGCAGTGCTTAGATCACTTCTCCCTTGAATGCTGCAGCTTCGCTTCCTCTTCCTCCTGCCTGGCTGCAGCCCTGACCCACCTGGTACGCCCATGACCAAGCATGCCCCCTGCTCCCCTCAAGTGTTAGTTGTGGTTGCTTCTGCATTAAACATGGACAGACTTTTCCTTGTCCTTATTCCCTGAATGATATGGTGTAACTACTACTTCTACTTCTACAGCAGTACAAGGCAGGAGGTATTACAAACAACCCAGAGGAGATTTAAATGGGATGATGCCATGCACCTTCCATGCAAACACCATGCTGCTGACAGGAAGGACTCAGGCAGAGGCATGGGGCTCAGTGGTGCTGCACATGCCTGGTAGGTCCCAGACCGCAAATAAATACACTAAGATAGAAGCGATTCAGAGCTGTGGGTTTTGGTACCTGTGCAGTCCTGCAACTGATGCCTTTTAGGGAAGTGTCTCTAGAGTGCAGAATGTGTGCCCGACAGAACTGGGCACTGCACCACCTGTCCTGTCCCCCAAACAATACTGCACGCAAGCAAGCTGAGAGGGAAACAGTGTTTGAGAGAAAAGGTGGCTTTCACATAGGGGCAGGAGGGCCGGGGACTTAGCTCAGTGTTCTGGCGCCTGCCTGGGAAGCACAAGGTCTGACGTATCACAGTGCCGGGCATGGTGGCTCAAGCCCACCAGCAATCAGTACCACACACCACAATGCCAGGCATGGTGGCTCATGCCTGTCATCCCAGCACTCGGGAGGCAGAGGCAGGAGGATTGCTGAGTTTGAGGCTTGCCTGGGCTACATGGTGAGCTCAGGGCCAGCCTGAACTACAGAGCAAGATCCTGTCTCAAAAACAAAACAAAATAAAATAGGGGCAGGAGCTGCTTCTGCTTAGTCTCCGAGGCTGGAGCAGATGCGGGCATAGGGACCAGCTCCAGGAGGACTCACAGAGCTCCTCTTACTGGAGCAGGAAGGCTCTTTCTCCCCAGGCTGGTCCTGCCCTGGCTCTGGATGTCAAGCAGGGCCTGCACCTGCAAGGGAGGGAGGCACCCCCACCTTCCTTCCTCACGTGTCACCGTGAGGCTGTGTCAAGGTTTCCTCCTCAGGAGACTGAGAGCCATGTGACATCAGGGGTGCACCTATCTTGCCCTCCCCTTTCTCGGGGGGGCCAAGGCCAGCACCCAAGGGCATCCAGTGTCTGAGGAGCAAATGATGGCTGAGGGTTGGAGAGAAAGGGAAAAGCTGCCCAGAGCGGTGTTGGGTCGGCCACTGCCTATGCGAACTGTCTGGGTGCCCCTCACTCACACAGCCACCGGCCCTCATGTCTGCCCCGGGGTCAAACAGCATGATCTCTGCCCTCTGGAGCTGGTCTGTGGGTGCCTCTGCCTGGCCTCCTGGAATATCCTCCTCTCCTGGAGGAAAGACTTGCTGCCCTCCCCTAGTCCTGAGAGGATGGTGCAGGGCGTGAGCGGAGCGAGGCCTGAGACGGGAGTGTGGAGAAAGTAGAGAGAGATGCTAACCCTGGTCCTCCAGCCAAACACCACCGGGGACCGGGCAGGAGACACGACCTCCTAGGGCATAGAAATCAGTCAAATGCTATGTGCAGCTCCTCTCATCCATGGAGGGCTTTGGGGGGCAGAGCTGGAGCCTCTCCACGCCTGGCGGGAGCTCCCCCGCTTGCCACACCCAGCCCTGAACTCCTGCATGCAAGCAGGGGTCCGAGTCTGCCTCACCCTACCAAGCAGCGGGATGCAGGGGCGTGGCACCATGCCTGGCTCCTCGTGAAGATGCTTTAAGAATACTAACCTGGAGAAAATCAAATATTTTTTTTGGCAGTATCAAGGATCGAACTTGGGCCCTTGTGCGTCCAGCATTGGCACAGTACCACTTGAGCTAAATCCTCAGCGAGAAAATCAATTTTTAAAAAGGGCTGTATACATTCTCTTCCTTGGCAGGATGCCCCGGCAGCGGCCTGTGAGAGGACCACCTCACCTCAAAGCCGCTGAAGGTGAGGAAGGCAAAGCGCTTCCTGGCGACTTCATAGCCCACCAGTACCGCGACAGGTACAGGGAAGAAAGTCTGACTCCCTCACAAGAGGGACCATTACTGGGCTTCGGAAATCTAATTCCAGGTTGATTAACTTGCAGACATTCTCCGATGAGTCATTTTCCTACATTCACTCACTCGCTTCTGTCCCCCTCTTCAGAGCCGCTTCTGTCCCCCTCATTTCTCCAGCAAAAGCCCAAACCCAAGGGCAGGACCAATGCCAGCCTGGTGACCACACCATGGCTTCCGGGCTTCATGCCGGGACCTGTGCACCGTCCACCACTGGAAAGCTGGCCGACCCCCCTCCTCCACGAAGGGCAGACACTCCCACACTGTGCTCGCCCAGTCCAACAGCACCCAGAATTCTCTGCACCCGGCCCTTGGCAGGTTTTCCTCAGCTCCTCACTTTCTAAGCAAGGAAATAGGCTCCAACTAAGCCCTTTGCTCAGAACCACTCATTACAGCTCCCAATTCTTAGTAGGAACCAAAATACTCACGTAATTGTTGTTCCCCGACCCAGGGTGTTTCCTCGTGGGTCAGCAATTACTGAAAATTCATTGGAGTCCGATTCCCAGATGTGCTGGGTGTCATTGTTGTGTTTCGATGTGACAATAACCTTGTCTGCTACGAGGAAGGCAGAATAGAAGCCGACACCAAACTGGCCGATCAGTTCAGAAGTTGACTGGCCATCTTCCTGGGCCTCAGTCATTTTATTTAAGAACTCGCTTGTCCCAGACTTGGCTATGGTACCAAGGTTTTTCACCAACTCTTCTCTGGTCATTCCTACACCAGTGTCCGTGACATGTAGCAGGTTCTTCTCTTTGTCACACTGAGAGTAAGACAAGAACTTAAACTTGCTGACTACCCCACTGCACCAGGCCAGCAATGAGCTCTACACAACTGCATCGACACCAATAAGAAACTACACAGATCCTGCTGCTCTCTAAGTAGTATTTTATAGCCTTCTTAGAAAGTACAAACCTTTAAATACTTTTTTCACCAAGACTATTTTGGAGTTTTAGTGTATTTTGAGAGAATATAAAAGCAGCAAAGACTAAACATCAAAAGAGGTAGACACTAACAAACTCTGAAGTGGGGTAAGAAGAATAAAATCTGATGTTCTCTGACTGGAAATAAAAGGACTCCAAGGCTGACAGGCTCCTGTGTTTGGATCTGGTAATTCTTCGTGCTCTTCCCTGAATGTCCTGGCTCCATCTCCAGACACGCGGTAGGATTACAACTCCTCTATTTATGGGCAGCTGAGGCCACATGATGAACGCAGGCCAAGGAGTCCCAGGTGAGAGCAGGAGTGCGGCTCTAGGCTGAGCCTTTAATTGGCATGCGACCCTCCTGAGCTCTTTCTGTACCATGGCAACCAGCTACACTCCAGATGGCTGTAGTGCTAAATCCTGGCAGGAGGACGAGGGCATCTACTCTCACATCAGAGCCCTCAGAATGACTAAGCCAGAGCTTGGCTAACTTTCCAGCAAAGGGCCAGGTAGCACTTTGTAAACCATGGGATCCCTGTCACAAAGTGATTACTGCTACTGTACACAAAAGCAGCCACTAATAATAGACACACACACATTTGACTGTGTTCCAGTAAAACTTTATGAAAACAGGCAAAATCAGGTTTGGTCTATAAGTTTGCAGACTCCTAAGTTAACCAGAGACTTAAGGGTTACTTGTCCCAGTCTCTATGAATTCTCTATCTCTAAGGATTCTCTATATAATAAAATTTCTCTTAAACTTACCTTAATTTTGACAGTCAGTTCCTCGTTTCCAGAGAGGGCATTCTCGTCAGTCAGGGATATTAGCCTTATCTTATCTAGAGCATCGGAAGCATTTGAAATCAGCTCTCGCAGAAAGATCTAAGCAGAAGCCAGATTGAATACTCTCAGATTAACCTCAAGGCACAATACCAAATCCATCCTTTAATAAAATTTGTCAGGGTAAAAGGTTGGCTTTACTCCCAATGAAAGGGGCACAACCCCTACATAACACACTGTAGCAAATGAAACACACACCCAAGCAGTAACAGTAGGTAACACCAGCGTCCTACCAGTGACTTTAGATCCGCAACACATGAAAACTTAAGTCTGTGTGAACTTAAGACATGACTACAGTATTTACCAGGCCATGAACACCAGTGGAAGAGAGAAATGAAAGGGAAGAAATGTCTTACATTCTTTCCTCTAGTATCCATCAGTAGTAATTGTTGCACATATTGCTAAATAGTTACTTAAGTAACTATTACTGAAATTTATTATGACAAAATATTACCCTAATCATGTAACTGCTTACCTCTTTATTTTTATACAATGAATTGATGATAAGTTTCATCATCCTGTTAACTTCAGCTTGGAAGGCAAACTTTTCAGATTTCTCTCTAAGTTCTCGTATTTGTGATGCATTTAATCCATCCAACTGTATGGCTTCTTCCTCTCTAGGGAAATCAGTTTAATAAGCAAATACTTAGTTTGCTTCAAAAATGCAGGCTCTGTGTTGAGGGCACAAGTGGCCTGTAAAGACTGTGTTGAGGGTGAAGAAGGTAAAATGGAAATCTTTCTAAAGAATCAGTAATAGGCCAACTCATAACAGTACTAACTGTTCAAACTGAGTTGGAAATACTCAGTTCCTAAAATTGCCAGAAAAATAAACCAACTTTTCATGTATTAAAAAGTTAAGTCATAATCATGTATGCTCAAGTAAGGGCATCAAAACTGTCACTAAGATCCAAGTTTTAAAACTCTGCTCAATGAAGTATTCACAACAAATATAAAACCAACTGAGTCTTTCCTAAGAATTTACAGCACTGGTATTCTACAATATAGCTATCCAGTAGTTTTAAAAATTCACTGTGCGGGCTGGTGATTTAGCTCAAGTGCTATCACGCCAACCTTGGACGCACAGGGCCAGAATTCGATCCCTGGTACCGCCAAAAAAAAAAAAAAAAAAAAAAAAAAAATCCACTGTGGGTTGAATTGAACCCAGGGCCTTGGGTGTACTAGGCAATCGCTCTACCATTAGGCTTCATTCCCAAACTCAACCAGTTTTTGTGATCAGTCCTTCCTGGGGGCAAATTAGGAACTAGAGATACTCCTGTGCCTAACTCGACGTTGGCAACATTTTCTCTTTATTTAATTCCTGGATGTTACAATCTGGACCCTTGAAGAAGAAACAAAGGAGAAGCTACCGTGTCCCACGGCCTCATTGATACAGTTCCCACTGAGCACAGACCTCTGTACTACTTCATCGTCTGTCCTTGAGCCTTCTCTGCTTTTACCGAGGTCCTCTTCTACTGTGCCATCCACATCGACTTCTTCGTCAGCTCTGACCGACCCTGAAGATTTAACCCCGGAAAACTTATAAACATTGCATCCACTACTTCGCAGAACGAATATGATCAAACAGGCCAACGCCAGTGGTTGCAAAATTCAGAGTAGGCAAATAAGGAGGTGGGGATGAGGATGTCCTGGAGTCAGCACATTTCCCAGAGGCCGACAGCGCATGTACCAGGGTCGCTCTGGCCCTTTGTACGTGCGCACGCGGAGCGATCAGACTCCATCTACAACCTCACGTGTTGCGCACGGACCTGGCCTCCGAGCTGATCACGCAAAACTTGGGCCTTCGTTTAAGAAGTCAGGATGCAGCCGTCGTTTATGAAACTTGTGGCGCGAGGAAATGAAATAAATCAGGGGCTCGAGGTCCAAGGAGAGGGTACATTTAACCTCGAGCTGGGGCCCCTGGCTTGAGCTATCGGGGAACACCTGGAGCACGGTGCCCAGCTCGCAGGGTCCACAAGGGTCGCAGCGGCCGATGTCAGGCCCGCGCGAGACCCCCACCTGCGGCCGTGACCTGCTTAGTTTAAATGACCGCAGTATTTTTCTGCCTCAGGACGTGGGACCGACTAATCCAACCCTGAGGCTCTTTCGAGGAAAAGTGATATCCCTGCGACCCTCGCAGGCTCTGGTGACCCCAACCCCCGGGATCGACGCCCCCAGAAGCTTCGAGAAGCGGCCGCACCGGTGGGGGGGCGGCTGATCCCCGAGGATCACTCACCGAAGGTCAGCAGGACGCAGCACAGGCCCAGCACCCACAGGGCCCTCATGACGCGTGGCCAGCGAGTCTCAGGTCCCTTTTGATCGCAGGAGCAGCCTCCGCCCCCCCCAACCCCGGGATCGGATCCTCACACCTCTAGCCGCACGGTCCGCCCACTACACCCCGAGCAACTCGGGCCGCTTTTCACCCCCACTTGTCGCGGGCGGGGGACGGGAAACACGAACTTACCAATCGCGCCGCACCACGCACTCTCTGTACCCAATGGGAATGCGAGGGGGGGACTGCAGCTCACCAATCGGAGCTGTCCAGGTGCGGTTGCGGATGCCCGAAGCGTGGCTCCTTCCGATTGGTCTTGTGGAGCAGCTTTTGTCCAATTACATGGTTCCGCGGGCCCCTCACACGCGAGACCGCCCCTTTGCCTGGGAAGTCTTGGCCCCTGAGAGAAGCCGTCCAATAAACGTAAGCGCGCAGCACGTCGATCCTTTGACGGAGGTCGCTGAGGAACCACTTCCGGATCCTAGAGAGCGTTTATTTCGTGACCAGGGGAAACAGTAGCTATGGCAACGCAGTTTCTACCTTTTCCCCTGTCTTTGCTTGGGGTCATGTTGAGGATCATACCAGCGCGAATTTTGCAGTAGGCCTTCTATTTGGCGGTGTATCTCTGGAAAAAAAAAAGATGGGACGGTTTGAGACTCCCGCTCAGCGCTTGGTGGGATTTGAAACTACAATTCCCGGCATGCAACGCGCGGAGCGAGGCCGCATTGAACTATGGGAACCATAGTCTCTGGCCTTGCACTGTTTCAGTTTTGTACGATTTCCAATATGTGTTAGGGGCACTCATTTCGTGTTTTGAGGTTTACATTTTGTTCTGATTGCAGCAGAGGTCTGTATGTATTCCTGCATTCACTGATCTGTACAGCTATAAGGAGCGGCCCAGCACCACCAGCGTGCTGGATGCCAGTTCAGTGTCTGGGCCTCTGACTCTGACACACATTTCCGAATCTGGCTTCTCATTCGTTATTCGCCTCTGCGTATTACCCGGCCGGAATCCCCAGGCCAGAATCCCAGTGATCTGGTTTTCAGAAGGAAGTGGTGGGGTTGCCTATCCCTGAGGGAGTTTGCAAAGAACTGTGTTGCCTCTGACTCCCAAAAAGCACAAAGCTGGGCGTTTGGTGGTCCTGAACTTGCTGCCGTGATGCACTTGGAGAGCATGGCGGTTGAGATCGGTGTAGCACGGAAATGGAAGGACGCACCTGTGGTATTTTAAGGCTAAAACAGGGTGCTGCAAATGAGATAGGGATTGTAGTTTTGTAACTTACTAGAAATCCCCTGTCCGCCTTCGAGGGGCCTAGCATACCAGTTGTCTCCTGTTAGGGAGGGCAGTCCTTCACACTAAATTTTTACTTTGAAATAGCCTCTAACCTGCTTCGATCCTCCTGCCTCCGCCTTCCCAGGGCTGGGATTACAGGTGTGCCCCACCTTGCCGGCCTTGTCCACTTTTTAATGTTAGGTATGTGTCAGTATCAGTAGTTATTTTGTAAAGTGAGGATTAGTTTAACTTACAAAATGTTTTTATAACCTAAAGGTACCTTTGGGGTCTTCTGTATTATCTAGTTTTGTTGCTCCGAGTCTGGAAAATGGCTTAGAATGCTACATGTATAGAGATTTGGGGTTCACCCTGTGCTACTACTGATCAAGATAACAAACTGACACTGGGAACAATTAATTGTGGAAGCAGATTTTGTCAATAAAGAAGCCCGAGTGATTGATATTTTTTAAAGAAAGAGAAAGAAAAAAGAAATAGCTTCTAGTCTCTCTGACTTAGCTTTCATGAGCTCCCTACCACCCACAGGTCTCTGACATAGGCACGTTTCCTACTCTTTCTCCAGCAAGATGGAACTTTGCCTTTGCTTTCAGATAATCGTCACAATTCCTGAAGATAAGCTTTTCAGTGACAATCTGCCACAATCTTTTACAACTTCCTCTATTTAGATTTGCCTGAGCTTGACTTTGTGGTTGGTGTTTACATATTGTGGGGTGCTTTATTTAGATTGCCTGCATTTGTCATTAGTAAGCAAATTTACAAAGCAAGTCTTATGCTTCTGTGATTGCATTTTTTAAAATAGAGACTATTAAGTGTTAATTCCACTCAGAAATCTCAATTATATCTGTGTTCCCACTAGTTTTGAGGAAAGATGAGTTCCTTCTCTTTTCTGCATTTGACATCTCCATTTCGCCATGTATTAAAGACAGAAAGCAAGCTGCTCTGAAAGTGCGAATGCCATCTTAGCTGCTCAGGGTGGCTGGCTAGTCCTGCACCTGGAGGGAACTGAGAACAAGACTTGGCCTCCAAAATAGACCTGCTGTTTGTGCACGAGGTTTCTGCAGTGGCAGCAGGAGATCAGGGGTTAGGCAGAGCCCAAGATGCTGTGGTGGCGGAGATGGCCGGCCTCAGCCAGCTGATGATGTCTGACTGGCTCAGCCCCTTGCCTAACACAAGATAGGGGCACAGCCTCCTTTCAGAGTGGGTCATTGATTAGGTTCCTGCCCTTGCAGTTTGTTGCTTGTGTTTTCTTCATCTCTTCTGACTTTTGTTCTGTCACTGTTTTCCCCAGAACAGACAGTCCAAATGCAGTAAGCTCTCTCTGTTGGCATCTAATTCTCTTGCTCCTGATTTTCACACCAGGTTCTCAGGGCCACTGCTGAAAATGGTACCTTGTTGTTGCTATGCTGCTTCTTGAGCATGTCTAGTGCAACCAGTTAGTACCTTATCTTGCAGTTAAACTTGGAGGGAAAAATGAGATAGGCAGAGAAACGCAGGTAGGGGCCATGAATATTTGTTTTGTTAGGAAAGTGTAGTGGGACCAAGACACAGACCAGGGACACCAAGGTGGGAACGTTGAGGAATGGGTGGAGCCTTGAGAAGAACTGATCGGTTGACTGGTTCCTTCACTCACTATTCAGTAAACCCTGGGGCCCTAGTGTACTCCGTGGATCATGCTACGGGTTGGAGACACAAAGCCCAGCGGTACACAGTAGCTCCGGTCTCTGTTCTCACAGAACCTGAGCAAGTGTTGCCGGTGGAGTCAACCTTCAATATGAATGTTTCATTTGAATTGAAGTGAAGATATCAAGGATACCTGTGAGGGAGGAGTCCCTGGGGAAGTTTTGAACTGTTGAAAGTAACTCCTGATCTTGAGATTGATGGTCCTTACAACTCATGAAGCCAGAACTTGTAGGGCTGGAGATATAGCTCAGTGGCACACATCTGCCTAGCAAATGCCAGGTCTTGAGTTTGATCCCTGGTACTGAAAAAAACAAAACAAAACAAAAAACTAAACTGCTGCCACCACACCTGTGATAGGGAGAATTTTAAAATTTATAAGTCATACCCTAGTTGAAGAAAAATAACAGCAACTGTCCTTCTAGCAAAAAAAAGACTCTAAAAATGCTGTCAGTGAGAATCAAGAACCAGACAGCCCACTATCATCAGTATTGTCTTCCACACTTTAGAAGAGTCTAACAGTAAGAAAAGCAAGTAGTATACATTTTAGTAAAGTCGAAATCCTTTATTTTGAAATTCTACCTTATTGATGACACAACTACATATCCCAGAAATCCAAGAGGCTCTAGCTTAGAAAAGTATACAGAATGAATAGGAGAATCTGGCAAATTATTGAGTTTATGATAAATCTATAAATCCAGGTGAGGTATCACATGCCTGTGATTGTAGTCACTGAGAAAATATGCAAGATGATCACAAAGTTGGAGCCCAGACTAGCAAGACTCTGCCTCAAAATTAAATAAAAATAAATAAATGGGGGTAGGGATGTAGCTCAGTGGTCCCTGGGTTCAGTTCCCAGTACTGGCCAGCCAGGCATGGAGTGCAAGCCTGTAATCCCAGCCTTCGGTAGGCAGAGGCAGGAGGATCACTGTGAGGTCAAGGCTAGCCTAGGCTACATAATGAGTTCAGGACCAGCCTGGGCTACATATTGAGACCCTGTTTTTAACAAACAAACAAATAAATAAATTCCTTAAGTCTATAAAAAATCAATAGTCTTCTTCTAACCTTGCAAAATAAGTTTTCGGGCCAGAGATTTAGCTCAGTGGTTCTGGCACCTGCCTCACAAGCACAAGGCCCTGAGTTTGATCCCAGTAACCACATACAATGCTGGGCGTGGTGACTCATGCCCACCAGCCATCAATACCACATACCACAGTGCCAGGCGTGGTGGCTCAGGCCTGTAATCCCAGCACTCAGGAGGCAGAGGCAGGAGGATTGCTGAGTTCCAGGCTTGCCTAGGCTACATAGTGAGCTCAGGGCCAGCCTGAACTACAAAGCGAGACCCTGACT
>PVIC010024204.1:0-26237 GCA_004025085.1 Thryonomys swinderianus | reverse complement strand
CTCCCCCCTTTATACATGCTCTTTTATTTTCTTTCTGTATCATATTTATTCCTTCCCCTCATCACATTCCCACACCAAGTTTCCTATAGAAATATTCCACTCTATAAAAGCTGTCCTACTTTCTAGAACTCATTTGCATCTACAGGTGTTCATGCCAAAGAGAAGGTCCGGGAATTGTCTATCTGTGATCTATTGATTTAACTTATTAGTATATCCTCCTCCATAAAGAATGACAAGATTGATCCATTTAGGTGCAAATGGAGACATCTGGAGGTTATACTAAAAAGTTTCTCTTCTTTCTACTGCCCAGATCAGGCCTTTTCTTCTCATTCTTGTGCCCTGGAATCTGGGTGGAGCTCTAGGTAGGAGTAAGGGTGGGAAATTAGACAAACACAGGCTCATGGAGGTGAGCTCTCAGATGCGGCCTTTGCTGCAGGAAGCTGAAGTGGGATATAATTATAGAAAGAGTCCATAGAGCTGAGTGGGTAATTGCAGCACTGGGAGGTGGAATTAGAAGGGTAATGAGTTCTAGGCCACCCTGGGCTCCATAGTGAGACTCTATTTAAGAGTCCCTCTCTCTCTCTCTCTCTCTCTTTCTTTCCCTTTCTCTCTCTTTCAATATATATATATAGAGAGAGTAGTGTGATTATAGCTACAATAAAGAGCTAAATATACACACACATGTACAAATGTGCTTTAAAGCATCCAAAGAGAGAGCACAGGCCATAGCCTCAGAGGATGGAGAGCGTGTCCTGAGTCTGAGCTGACTCAGCACACAGCCACATTCCTATCTCCTCTCCCTTTGTTTGGCTTCCCCCCATGCGAAGCTGGAAGGCATCTAGTAACTGTCTGACTTACTGTGAATGGTGTAGTGGTGTTAAGAACATGTGAGTAAAACCACACACACAAAAGTCTCACACAAACGGAGGTGCCATTGGGAGCACAGGGACTATAATGCCAAGCTTGGTAACTGAACTGTGTCCCTCAAACGGAAAGAGCTCCACAGCTTATCTTCGAAGGGTGACCTAGCTCTAAATGCAAGGACTCCGCTCTGTGGATGAAACAGTTCTCACTTGTGCTTACCCAAGCAAGTGCAATTCCACAATTCCCGGACGTATCAGATAACAGCCATCAGACAGACATCAGTCATGTCGAATAATAGAAACAGTCACAACAGCGGAAAGTTAGTATGGGAGTCACATCTTCTGCTTTGAAAATAAACTTGTCAGCTTAGCTTCACCCTTTTTTTTCCCATAATGTTTCTGTATTGCTTGATCCGTACTCGCGGAACAACAGCAGGAGACTGTTATCTTGGAATAAATAATATGATATCCTCTGAGACATTTCCTGCATTGCACTTTATAATCTTGTATTTATTAAAGGAAGACTTCCCAAAGTGTAACACAAGGACAAAGAAGTGTTAGAGAGAATATGTTTTATGAGTCTTTAGGGAAACACAGACATAGCCCGCAACACTCTTGGGAAAGTTTCATAGAAACGAATGTACAGGAAGACAGGTGGGAGTGCTGTTGCCTTTCGGGGTACAGAACTACTGCCAATGAAACCAGGAGATTTACTACCAGAAGCCCCCATCTTCACAGGGGTGCATCTGTCCCTGGAAATAACCGTGCAACAAGGGCTGGCACTCGGGCAATGTCAGGAGCCGCTCGTCTGGCAGTAAAATGTAAGCAGGTGCCATAAAGTCAGTAATCAAGATGAATAGTATTTGAATGTAGTTCCGAAGCAGTTAAGAGAGAAACACCACTGAAAAACCTGGAGGGACTCTAGAAGGAGCCACCACGCCGCCCCCGAACACCTACGGTCGGCCTCAGAACATCATCGTGTGCAGCCAAAGTCAGAGTTCAGAGACTGCAAGGTCTATTTGAACGGAGTCTTAAAGATAGAAAAGGACCAGCCGAGGCGGGCCTGCTGACAAGGGCAGGGAGGAGCTTCTGAACGGGGATCAGCGAGGAGTTTCCTCACTGATTATCGGCACAGGAAACTCAGTGATTTTTTATTTTTTTAAATCCTGGGCCCGATGGCCACACTCTGCTTTCTGAGGCAATAGCCAGCCCTCTTCAAGGCCTACATTTATTTGGAAAGAGGCAGGTGATCCCTCTGCTTTCGATGCAGGTTTTACACATTTATTTGGAACCAGCAATGCAGCCTCCCCTCCGAGGGGCCAGATGGATGTCTAAGTCGACATTCACTCGCGTTTATTTGATGAAGAAACTGCCTAGCCACACTCCCCCACCCCCACTGCTGGCGGAGCAGGATGCCTCTCTGGAGAACGCTTGTGGGACACACGGTTGCCACTGCCATAGATGAGGCTGCTGGCTGTGCCTCAGGCCATGGCAGTAATGTATGGGTGGCAGACTGGCCTCCTCCTGCAGGGCCTCTGCCAGGCCTTGGGGCCAGGAGGCACCATCCCACCCACCCCCAATTTAGGGTGCTAAATTCGCACCCAGCGCTCAATCTACTTCCTCTCAGAGGAGAAGGAGGCTGAGATGGAGTAAGATGAACAGAAATAGAAAAGGATGCTTTAAAAGGAGAAATGAAAAGACAATCCCCTAATGCTCCTCACTTTCTGCTGCCCTCGCAGGGTCAGTGCCTCTCTTCTGTTAATTCAGGTGTGGTTTATGTGGCTTTCCGGATACGTGGTTCCTTCTTTGGTTGAGGTTTAGCTTAAGTTTGTGTCTTAGTGCCGGTATGCAGATGTGTGTTCTTCAGGTATCTTCTACTCTAAGTATCCACCAGACCACGCGGCTCATGACCAAGTCAGGGACATGAAGAGCCACAGTGATGTACAAACCACTCTTCTGCAGTGGGGGCCGGCAGACTTTGGAATTCACATCTAGGCCCTGCTGTGGGGGAGTCCATGCTGGCCACTGAATGTGCTAGGAACACCATTAGCTTCTTCAACAAATCAGATGAGGCAGCAGCCCTGATTGTACTGCGACCACAGTTAATTTTATTACTCTCTCATTTCCCTTTGGATGAAGCAGATTGGTAAGACTTTAACAGTCTTCCAATGACGCCGAGCATTTAAGTCAGTGGTGCTGCCGCCTTGCAAGTGCAAGGTTGTGAGTTTAATCTCTGGTACCAGAAAAAAAAAATCCTCTCACATGTGTTACATGTGTCAAAAAAAAGGAATTTATAGGGCCGAGGTTTTAGCTCAAGTGGTGCCATACCTACCTTGGAAGCACGAGGGCCCGAGTTCAATCTCTGGTACCATAAAAAAAAAAAAGAAAAGGGAATTTATAATTTAGGAAGGGTTAACGGTGGCTACTGTTCGTTGTTTTATGTATTAAAAAATAATATACCATGAGCAAATGTGATGTGCTCCAGAAATGTAAGGTTAGCCTATCGGAGAATCAGTGGGTCTACAAATGCTTCTCACCTCGCAGTAGTGTTATACCTTGACAAGACCATTAGAAGCTGAAAATACCACGAGTCAAAGATGTGTACTCCACTTAGTCTGCTGAGCTTCTCAGCTTAGCAGCTCAACATGCTGCAGAATATCGGGTATTTCCTCTTATGATCATGTAGCTGAAATTGGTGATTGGGAGCTGTAGCTCACTGTGCCTGCCCAGCTCTGAAAAAGACATTGTATTGCATAGTGCCAGCACTAGAAAAGGTGGAAATTTAAAAGATGAATTTAAACGAGTAGAACTGCTTTTGAACTATCATAAGGTCAAACTGCTATTATAAATTCCAAGTCAAGCACTACGGAATTTACTTTATCAGTATTTTCCATGTGTAATGATGAGTGACTTGATTCTTTCCTCCTAAAATTAGGATCAGAACAAAGACATTTACTCTTACCCTTACATTAAAGAATAAGAAGGGGATTTTAGTTCAGGCAGTTAGGCAAGAAAATGGAAGTAAAAGTCACCAAGATTGAAAGGAAAAAAACAAAACAATCTATATTTGGAGATTACTTCTATTTAGAAGTTTAAAAAATCTATTACTACAAATGAGTTTGGCAAGGTTCAATGATGTTTCTAATATACAATATATGAAAATCAATTGTATTTCTACTCTCAGTGGAGGATCCAAAATGGCTATTATGAGCAAAAATTTATTCACATTAGCATCAAAAAGGATAAAATATATTCAGACAATTTTATTTATTAATTTTTAGATATAATTTTAAAAAGTGGTACAAAAGTGATATGCTAAATTCTGTGAAATCTGAGTGAAAGAAATTAAGAAGACAAAGAAATGGAGAGCATCCTATGTTCATGGATCAGACAACTTAATGATATTGATTTTAATATTGTCAACATTGATCAACAGATTCTATGTGACCCTTGCAAAATTGCAAATGAATTTTGTAAAAATTGCAAATGGATTTGGTAAAAATCTTAAGTTCTTACTGAAATGCACAGAAGCCAAAGTCATTTTGGAAAAGAACAAAGTTTGAAAACTCCCACTTTCCAACTTCAAAACTCATTGTAGTTGCAGCACTGAAGACTGTGGTACTGGCAGAGAACCCATACACACATTATCTATAGATGCCAGAAATAAACGTTTATATTTATAATCAGTTTTTGTCAAGGATGCCAGACAATTCAGTGAAGGAAGTAGTCTTTCAACAGAGTATTAAACAACTTGATATCCAGTTGCAGAAGAGTGAAATAGGACATTTGCCTCACACTATCTACAAAATTATGAAGTGGGGCTGGGCATGATGGCTCACGCCTGTAATCCCAGCACTTGGGAGGCAGAGGCAGGAGGATTGCTGAGTTCGAGGCTTGCCTGGGCTACATAGTGAGCTCAGAGCCAGCCTGGACTGCAAAGCGAGAGACCCTGTCTCAAAAAAAAAAACACACAAAAAAAAAACTTATGAAGTGGACCAAAGACCTATATGTAAGAGCTAAAACAATGTAAGAAAATGTAAACATATCCTGGTAAAGAGACTGATCACATCTCATTTGTGATCAACTTTGAGCTATAGTTTCATAGCTATAGTACCAAAAACATTAACAATGAAAGAAAAGAAAGTAAATCAAACTTCTTCAGAGTTGAAAACTTCGTGCTTGGCATGTGCTGTCATGATGAAAGTGAAAAGACAAACCATAGAATTCATTCATTAGCAAATAAATGCATCTTGACATTAAAAATTTCTTTTCCAAACAGAAGAGAAATATTTCATTGGTGATATATCTCAGAGTCTATGATAGTGAGGGAATACAGATGCTCTCATTTCCAGTGGCCTTTTTACAGAGCATTTGGTGTTATGTAACAAGACCTTACGTTTTATTTGGAAAGCCTACCTCTATGAAGATATCCTACCGAAAGACAAAACTAGGTGAAGATGAGCATACAAGGCGCTGAAAGGTCATTTATGATAGCAGATAAATGGAAACAACAACCTATTAATAGTGGAGAGGTTTAATAAATTATGGCACAGTCATCATTTATAGGATGGTAGTTGTCCTATGGCCACAGAATGAAGTGAATCTGCTGTCTGCAGTGTAGAAAGACACGTGAAAAATAAGCAATGCCTACTTCTCTAATAAACATGGAATGAAGCTACCATATGCTATGCTTCTCAGGAAGTACCCAAACATTAATTAATTGGACAAAGACTCACTACAGTTGAGTACCTACTGCCTCGTCCCAAATAAAAACATGTAGAATTTGAATATTTTCCCTCTGACATTTGATATAAGGCACATGTTTGAACCTACTGTTTGTTTATGCTGCCTATGATATCTTTGTGTATATACTCTGAAGTTGGAAAATATTCATCTAATAAACTTCATGTGATATAATAATAGGCCAATAGGCAAAAGTGTGACTCAAATTTATAGATGTGCTGATGGAGTAGATTGGAGATATGGATGCTGAACAATTTTCAGTAGCTACTCTGAGAAAATGGGTAGAAAATAATCAAAGGGAGGCATATTTTACCTTTTACTTTTTATTCTTCTATATTTGGAGTTCCTATAAGGCATTGGATATATTCATTATTTAAATATAAAGAAAATGTGTGGTAAATTAAAGTAACTAAAAGATAAAGCCACATTTGGCAAATAATACATTTTTTAAAAAAATTTTGTTTACTTTTCTAAAATTTCTGCATTTTTCCTCCACTAAAATCACCACTCCCTTGAACATGATCTTTGTTTTAGGAGATTTCCTTCTCTCTAGTTAAGAAGCATCAAGACAGGGTAGGGTCCCTTCTTACATTTTCATGTCTCTTGTTTTGAGGTTTCTTATGTGTCTTGTCAGTCTCTTTACCAGGATCACATCTCATTTGCGATCAACTTTGAGTGCTCATCCTGTGTTATTCTGGCAGCTGGACTTTGTTTAAGATTACACGAAAAGATGTGCCAAATGGCATGACCCAGTATTAAGAGGCGTATTCCAAGTTTTGAGACTCAGACTAAGTGTTTTCAGTATCACTTACTGTTGTAGTGTATGCTGGTCCAAAGCAGTTATGCCCGATTCAGCAAAATTCAATGCTTTCTAACAAATGATCAGGAGGGTAAACAACTCATTTACATGAGGAGGTTTATATTTTCAGAACTGCCTCAAGGGAACCATTCCCAGAGGCCAGAAAGGAACTCAGCAAAAAGGAAACAGCAGGAGGATCCTGTATTTCTCTGCAGTTCAGCAGTGCTGGTTGCCAATACCAACATCATAACATTTCAGGGCTCAATTTTCCATATTTTGAAACTCTTTGCAGAGATTCCATCAAGAAAGTCAATCTGCTATCCAACCCAACTTTGTTAGTAGCTGAATTTTTTTACTTCAAGGCACCTGAATGAAGCTGCAGAAGTTTCACTGCCTGAGAATAAATCAGAAATGGCAAAGAGCTCCCATAAATGTGGTGGTTTAAGTGTTCCTTTTAAGGGGGGGGGGCTAAGATCTTAAGTTATGGGCTCTTTCTATAATTTGGAACGAGGGATGCAGATTTGTAGTTCAGGTGAGTTCCCAACATAGATGAGCTTTTGTTTCTTGGTCCCTATTTTGAGAACCATTATATTAACCCTTTCAGGCCCCAGGCCCTCCATTAGTTACTAGATATTTTAGCTCACTGAAAGATACTCTCTGGTTCTCAAATATTAGTGCTCTTGAATATTGATGTCATGTTTCTGAGTTTGATTATTCTGAGAAGAGGGTGGTACATACAACTACTGGGTTTGTAAAAGTCTCTGTTCCGGTGAAAACGATCTACCTGGGCTAAGATGCGCTGTGCTGATGACACCAGCATAAACAACTTGTCCAATCTTTTTCTGAAGCCACTGAATTAACTGAGTACAATGGACTCTATGGACTTAATCCCAGACACTGTGATATAAGATCTCATGATTCTGGCTGGGTACGGTGGTGTGCATCCTTAGTCCCAATTACTTGGGAACTTGAGACTGGAGGACAACCTGAGTCTAGGCATTCGAGTTCAACCTGAATAACAATTTGAATAATGATCAACCTGAATAATACCATTGTCTCAAAAAAAAATCAAAATACAAGCCAAATTCAGATTTCAGGATTCTCACATTTAGGAAACTGGCTTTCAGTCATGGCAGTCTCCACTGGAATTGCACATGGTCCACTGAGAAAGAATGTGAGCTAGAAGTAGATGTTTCTAGATAATTTCATCTGGTTTCTGAATATGTAAATAGTTCTTAGTCTTTAAAGCAAAATTTATGTAGTTCTGGTTTATAATTTATCAAAATTACTATACTTGGGCTGCATTTCTTCTGGTTTGGTAATTGTGCCAGTTAACTAATAATATTCTTATTAATTAAAACTGAAAACTGATATTATTACAACATAAACTGGAACTATGCCAAGCAAACTGGGAACATAGGAACTTTCACCTTATAAAGCAAATTCAGTGCCAGACGTAGTGTTAATTATTTTATGTATACTTAAATATTTTCATTTTATTATGTTATATTGAAATGGGCAGAGCTTTTATTTTATCACAAGTTTAGTCAAATTGATTTTCAACTGACTATTGGCACAATTTTCCAGAAAGCTGAAGTTTGCCTCATGAGAAGCCAAAGGCAACTCCAATTTTTCTTGAAAATGTCATGTCAAGTGGAAAGAGGCCATAAGAGCCTTGTCTTCATACCCACTTACATTACATGAGGAATAATAATTCATCTTAACTAAGAATTTTTGGAAATGTAAAATTATAGCACAATATTAAATATTGATATTTAATATGTGCAAATGTTTTTGTAGCACTTTAGCAATGCTTTAATCATTCCCTTACGAGTGCAATTATCATTTCCATTTTATATTTAGATGAGGCCCAGAAAAGTTTCTGTGTGTGTGTGTGTGTGTGTGTGTGTGTGTGTAGAGGCGTGTACACATTGGGGCCAGACATCAGGTTTTGTGATTTTCATTTTAAAGGAATAGCATAATGGAAAAAAACATGGACTTTCTAGTCAAACACAGCTGATTTGCATCGCACTTTTCTCCTTCCCTGCTTCGCGACCCTGAATCAATGAATCAGACTCTCGGAGGCACAGTTTACTTCTTTTTAAAATGGGGTTAATATTTTTTACTTCTTTCACAAAGATTAGAACCAATCTATATAAAGCATCAGTTATATAACTGCTCAAAGAATATAGTTACAGTATTAATATGGTTAATATTAATTAATTAATTAAAATAATTCATATGGTTATTAATATGGTTACAGTACCCACATGGGGTACTGAGATTGTGTATGCAACTGATGCGGCTCCAAGAAAAGTGTCTCTCTTTCCACAGTGTTTCCAGAATCTACCATGGGGCCTGGCACAATGATGGTATTGCATATATACCCATCGAATCAGTAACTGCACCACATGGTCATATGGCTTAGTACAACTGACTTTATCTAGATTTAGAAATGCATGACAGGTCATTGCGATGGGCTGATCACATTTATTTGGAAATAAAGTAAGAGGATCAGGCTAGAAATCATTTACCCTTTGTGACACTTTCTCTCCACAAAAGAGAACAGTGCATTGCAGTTTCAACCTAGGAGCCTAGAACTGGTGGCACCAAAATTTGGAGGGCAGGATGCTGAGGTACTACAGAGTCCCAATAATTATCCAGTTCTGTGACTGTAACGCCTAGCCCAGGGCTAAATGGTATGAAACAGAACCTTTGTGGAAATTCTCAAGCCTAGTCAAGTAAGGACTGGTTACATTTTCAGCTTGTGCAAATCGGATAAAATGGATGTAGGAACAAATACACCTAAGCACTGACTTATACAGCTATTCAGTCTAATAATTAAAATTAAAATTTTGGATTAGAGTATATTGTGATACATATCTGTCTGGATTTTGTGTGTGTGTGTGTGCCAGGGGTCAAACTCAGGAGCTTGCACTAAGGCAGGTGCAGCACCACTGAGCTAAATCCCCCAACCTCTGTCAAGATTTTAACAAGTAAATAATGCAATCTCAACTCTGAAATAAAGAGCCTGGGTAAAAACCTAAAAATAATGACTTTCCTAACTATTAAAATGATTAAGAAATATTTTTAGCTGAGTAGATCCTCCATTCTCGGCACTATTTCTAAGGCAATTCATATTCTACGAGGGCAAAAACCTGGATTGTTAGGATTGCCATGGTGGTGCATGCCTGTAACCCCAGCACCCCAGAGGCTGAGGCAGGAGGATTGCTGCAAGTTTGAGACCAAGCTGGGCTACATAATGAGTTCAAGGGCAGTCGGAACTACATAGTGAGGCCCTGTCTCAAAAAACAAAAAAAAACAGGGCGGCAGATTTGGCTCAGCGGTTCCGGCACCTGCTTCGCAAGTGCAAGGTCCTGAGTTTGATCCCTGGTAACCACAAACAATGCTGGGTGTGGAGACTCACGCCCACCAGCAATCAATACCACATACCACAGTGCCGGGTGTGGTGGCTCACGCCTGTAATCCCAGCACTCGGGAGGCAGAGACAGGAGGATTGCTGCTTTTGTGGCTCACCTGGGCTACATAAGTGAGCTCAGGGCCAGCCTGAACTGCAAAGTGAGACCCTGTCTCAAAAGAAAAAAAAAAAAAACACAAGAAACCCTGTATTGTTTCCTGTAGGTCTACAGTACTAAAATGATACCTGTTGTAAGGAAGGAGCTCAGTAAAGATTTGCTGATTTGTTGGGTGAGTGAGTGAGCAGGTGTACCCCACAAACTTTGGTAATAATAACGCTTCTACTGACAAGGAGCAGGGTCATTAAAATGTGTTGCCATATCGTCTGGTGTAGGGAATAATTGGATGAAGCCTCAGGTTCTGAATTTCTGCACTCATCATCATAATTTGGACTGAAAATATGCTCTGCAAGAACTACCCCCAGCCAATGACTGAGTGCAGTATGCACGATAGGGGTGGGTTCTGGGTTAATCTTGCAAGATCCAGAACTTTCTAACAGGTCTCAGAAGTTCCAGTTGGCTTGGCTAAACCTTTCTTGAAGTTGCGTTGTTGTTGTCTGAGATTCTTCCATCGAGTCCTTCTTCCTCCCTTCCCTGCCGCCTCTGCTGTAGGACCCACAGCATCATCTGCAAGCTCTCCTTGCCTGCTTGTGCTTTCTCCCCGGTGAATCTCTCAAATCTAATGCTGTCTTCATGTCTGCTTCGAAGCAGTTCTGAAATAACATGCAGATACACAACGGCTAAGTGACAAAGAAACATGGGAAGATCTGCCTTAAGCACAGTTTAAATTTAACTCGTGCTAATCCAACCTTGCAAATTGCTCTGTGAAGATGAGTAAAACATTTTCATCACATCAGCAAAACTACCATTAGTCTTGCTCAAGTGTACTTAGTGATAAGCTTACTTCTTAGAGACATCCTCTACCACTGCTATTATCCAAGAGAGTCTTGCAATAGACATAAAATAAGAAAAATGCTGATTTGACTACACTTAATAAAGCAATAAATCCATTTACATCACCACTTCAGTTTCATATTTCAATTAAAGCTTATCCACTATGAATATAAAAGAAAAGTATGGACAGAAATACTTACATGTCATTCACTTAAACTTCCTGGTATATATCCCTGCACAGAATTCTACAATATCTGAAACTTTGGATGTGGGAACCAAAGCTTATTTTCATAAGTGGGCATTATTATAGCTCTATATCAAATGCTTTGTGGCCCTGTAATACTGTGTCTAATACAATATAAAGATGCTAAATCTTTTGGAACATGAATATTTTGACATTTAACATTCTTTTTTTTGAGACAGGGTCTCGCTTTGTAGTTCAGGCTGGCCCTGAGCTCACTGTGTAGCCCAGGCAAGCCTCGAACTCAGCAGTCCTCCTGTCTCTGCCTCCCGAGTGCTGGGATTACAGGCGTGAGTCTCCACGCCCAGCATTGTATGTGGTTACCGGGGATCGAACTCAGGACCTTGTGCTTGCGAGGCAGGTGCTGGAACCACTGAACTAACCCTCTGGCCCACATTTGACATTCTTACATGAAGCAGAGCCTGTTGGCTGTGAACAGGTCTTGCAATTCTAGTAGACAGCTTACTTTATTGAAATGCTTCTGGAGTGCTGAGGATAAGCTGAGCTTCCCTGTCTTCTTGTGGATGAGTAAATGAAAAAAAAAAACTTTGTTATTAAGGTATAAAAACAGATTCAAATGCACTTTTTAGTATTTAGGTCAAAGTGTCTTTAGCAGACACAGTTGGCTAATAAAAACCAAAACTGAAATGAAAAGATGATATTTGTTCTTGAATTTAAAAACGATTCTTTCTCAGCAGGCCAGGGAAGGCCATTACCCAAAGGGCTGGGCTTGCCGGGCCCACGGTGTTCCCAGCGAGCTCTCCGCAGCCAGCAAGCGCAGTCATGAACTGGAATAACATTTACTGGAACGGGCTGGGGCCGGGGGCCTCCTGTTGGATGACCGTAGCATGATTCACAGGAAGGATTTATAAAAATTTCACAGGGTTTCAAACTTTTCCCCATTTTAAAAATATGTATGCATTTCTACAAATGAAGACCAAAAGGAGAATATAGATGATTTTATCTATCTGTCCCTGACAAATCAATGCAGACCTGGTAGATGCTTTCTTACTATTATTAATTTTAAATGTAGCCATAAAAATCTAAAGGAAACAAAATTTATCATCTGTGAAAATTGACTTTGCATAGGTACTAACCATGTGATTCCTATATCTTGATGGCTTAACAATCACTGTGTGTGTGTGAGGTGTGTGTGTGTGTGTGTGTGTGTGTGTGTGTAGTTTGAGCTTACTTAGGTTTGCTTTTGATCTAGGTCTGCTCATGTCCGGTTTCAGTGCTAGGCCGAGTTGGACAATCTACTGGTTAGTTTACTTGGAAGCTCTGTTAATAATGCCTTGTAGGGCTTAGTGTTGATGTGCTGGGCATGGGTCCTGTGTGTCTGTGATCATAGCAAGCGCATCAGGCTACTGAGCTGTGCTCTCTGCAGCCCATGTGAGAGCAAGAAAACCAGTCTTCCTCTGCACCCTTTCTTTGTTACCTGTCACCTGCGGTCAAAATTCCTTTTTCACATTTCAAATGTCTGATTCAAAAGCAATTCTCCAGGCTAATCTTTTACCAAAATTATTCATGCTCTTTCTATAAATACTAATCTTTTACATTTACATTTTACAAATTTCAGGTCTTATTTTAAGCTTACACAATCTGGACCCAAGCACAAGCCCTCACCTATACACAGGCTACAACACCTTTGGATACAAACCGGGTCTTTGTGGTAAGGGGTCTCAGGTTTTGGAGTATATCAGAACTGTGAAGTGAGGGTGGTACTGCTTAAGAACACCCTCTTGGTCTCTCTTCCAATGGCCCCAGATAAGGATCTTTAGTCATGGAGTGCCATCTATAATTTCTACATCAAAATTTGAGAATAATCCATGAAGAATTTTTCTATAATGGTCTCTATTCAGTTAAAAAAGAAAGACTCATATCCATTTCAAAACCCTTTCTTCTTTTCTACTACCCATAGCACAAATTATCTCCATGAGTCCTTGAAGAATGACTTATGTGTATGCTGGAGCTCTTGGTATTATTCTTGCTTCCCTGGGCTCTAGTTCAGCAAATCTTTGGAAACCTCTGTTTTAAGCTGCCTCACAGCTAGTGCATGGTGATGAGCACTGTATTTGCTTTCACACAGCATCAAAGCCACTACTGTTCACTATGCCCTTCAACCCATAGAGCAAAGTCCTACCAGGTAGAGCAAAATCTGCCACCCTGGGCAGCTGCTGTTCAAATAGCCAGGTCTGTGACAGGGATGGAATTTTAGATGTGTTTTCCTGTGTATAAAATAAGAGACATGTTAGATAAATTTCTAACACTATTTTCTACCAAAATGCTATGCTTTTAGACAGCTAATAATTTTCGGTGCTTGTTCCACGTTGGATTGTAGAAATATCCCATTGCAGCTGTTTTGGCTCATCTGATTTCCCAATCTGTTTCTTGGCTGCCTTTCTGGGAGGTGTCCTCTCCCCTGGGACAGAACTTAGCAGAAATAGTGTCTGGGGTGTGGCTAGTCAGTTAGAGAGGTCTGGAAGAAGGATACATTAACCCAGAGATGCAAAGGTGGAGTCAAATAAGAAGCCAAATGCAAATTGGGCAGTCTAGGCAGGTGGTGGGTACACAGATCCAAATCCAAGAGGCAAAGTCCATTTAAGAATCAAAGGAGTCGCACATGACAAAAAAAGATTGAGGTGAGGTTTGCCAAGTGGGTGGTGTGGGACGTCTGAGCTACTGGCCTGAATACTCAGATCTAAAATTCAAAAGACAACTCTCACCCTAGAACCGAAGCAATGTTAGGTGTCCTCTGTGAAACTTTGGAGAGGGTTGAGTTTGCAAGATGGTGTCAAGAAAAGAAATGCAAAGTCAAAGATGGCTTGCAGTAAGTGACCTCTGACTCAGAGTCTCTCATAAGATGCCAGCTCCTGGTTGCTACCTTTTGGTATAGACAAAGAGGTTTTCTACCTATGTTGTCAACCCATATAGGTCTTGGACTAGTCTTGCCAAAGCACTCATTATGATGGAAGGCTTAGGTCCCCAGTGGCAGCATGTGAGATCAGACCTGCTCAGCTTCCAGTATCTGGCACACTGAGGTACCTTGGCCGTATGGTCACTGTCCCCTCCTCACTTCTGCCATGTCCAACTCACCACGACTGTCCTTAGAGCCTTAATTTTTATCCAGTTCTCAAATTGCCAGTTGGTTTAATTGGAGATCTGCAGAGTTGTTGAAGACCTGTTCTAACAAGATAGAGTCATTAAGTAGCTTAAACAATAGAAAATTTATTTTCTCCCAGATTTGAAGCTGGATGTCTGAGATGAAGGTGTCGGTAGGGTTAGTTCCTACTGAGAGCTGTTAAAAAGAAATCGATTTCATGTTTCTCCAGCTTCTGGTTGTTCCTTCACTTTGGCTGTATGACTTCACTCTCTGCCTTCCTCTGTATGTAGTCTTCTCCTTGTATACACATCTGTGTCTATGTTCTCTTTAATAAGTACTAGGGATCAGGGCCTAACCTACCCTAATATATCTCCTTTATGTCTTCATCTTAACTAATAATAATCAACAACAGCTTTATGTCTAAAAATGATCATATTTATGGTCCTAGGGTCTAGCATTTTATTTGTTTTTTGGTTAACATTTTAATATATGAATTTTTTTTGATGGAAGGATGAAGAGGGACATGATTTTGGCCTAGATTTTATTACTTGTCATATATCTGGAATTTCCTATTGTACCCTTAATATAAGTTGAGTTTTACACCAGTAAGATCCCTCGGAGTCACTATACTGACTGCTGCTCATGTGACTAAGAAAGCTCCCTGGCTTGGAATCCTTTTACATCCTTTAATGACCACAATACATCCCTGGAGGTGTTGATGGTGACTCAGGAGAGATGGGTGTCCCTAAAAAGTTCACATCTGTTTTCTCACCTGTTTCGTTGTCCCTGTTTGAGACCTGGCATAGAGGTAGGTTTGCATTCTCCACCTCCCTTTATTTCTCAGGCCTTCCCGTGGTTATCCATATGCTAATTCTCCATGTGGGTCTGCACAGGCTATGTGTTAGAAAGGCTTTATCTGGTCTCTCAGCAAATATAGTATTCAATTAATAAAGTGAAAAATGATCCAGAAACATTTCTGTTGTTTAGAATTTGTAACACAGTACCAAGAAGTCACAAGTAAACTATAAGCTCTTCAATAATGAGAGATCTAGGTAAGGTAACTATGATGATAGGTCGAATTGTCAGAAAGTTACCAGTTATATATGTCTGAACAATACTTTCTTTACCTTCGTATTTCACCTAATAGAATTATTTCTGTGGAAGGCCTCCTGAATCACTCCTTTGGCAAAGCTTCTGCTTTGAGCATTACCTGTACTTGAACCAACTGTGCTAGATTTGGGGGATAGAGACACTGTGAGAGATGGATTCTGATGCACAGGCCATCATCCCCTCCACACTCAAACCCAAATATTCAAAGGACAAAGAATGCAACTAGTTAATAGAATTTGCTGACTTTGTCAAGTTTAGAAGATGAGTGTGAAAAGATTATTTTCTCATATCTGGGAATGGTATGCACATTGGAAGAGTTTGGCCCATGACTTATTCTAACACAGACTGCTGTACTCTCTGGAGATGCCTTGTTATTAGAGGATAATTAGTTATTTTGGAGTGAAATTGGTCATCTCCTCACTCTGACATAACTGTGAATCCTTTCCAGGGGCCCTGTTAGGCCCTGACACATCGGTGTCAATTCGTGTGGTTGGTTGACATGTGAAAGAACATCTCCAAGAAAAATAAGGCAAGTCCAAAGGAACAGGAGTGCAGATGGGTGGCAGGGGTGTAAGGGTGGGAAGCTGCAAGAGGGGATCAAATAAAGGAGGCCAAGAAGCTGCCAGGCTTTCATAAAAGCAACAGTAGTAATAAATTCCACCAAAACAGCTGTCCTGAGTTCTTCCCTGTTTATGGTAAAATGGAAATGAAGAAAAATTGCAAATGGATATTACCCAAGGAACAAGATTTCCTGGAAACATAAGTTCATGCAAATAAATTGGCCATAAGGCAAGTTAAGAAACAAAGAAAACAGGAAAGTTCCTGGGTGGAACAAAAGACGTTCTATGTTAAGTCTGGCTGTACAATTGGATCCTTCTCAACTTCCCGGATGGAATACTCCTTGACTGATTTTTGTTCCACTGCCCAAGGCCTGGATGGTCCATTGCAACAAACTCCCCACGTGGAAAATATCCTTAGCAAATCCTTAGAACATCAACATGGTCTCATCATAGTTGTACTGAGAAGATGAGAGATTTAGACTGCAAGCCAATGTGGCCACCCCAGCAGCAGAAGATAGATTTTGGAAGCCGATACTGCTGATTTACTTTGTTCTAGGGAGTGCTGGGTATTTATAGTCTACTCTTACTCTGATTTTACAGTTGAGGCTTCTCTATTGTTTTAATTTAGCTCCATCAGCTTCACAGTGAACTCATACTCACTAGTTTCAGTCTTCTGAACAAATATTTTTCTCTTCTTCCAATTCATCTTCTTTCTCCTTTCCTGGGTCCTACATTCCTCTTTAATTCTTTCTCTGCATTTCCTTTCATACTTGTTCTTTCCCTGGTGCCCCTGAATTTCTGCGTTAAAAAAAACACACACACACACTGACTGTGCATTTCTTGCCTTTAGGAGAGAAAGTTCATGAAACTCTGTCTCTTGCTGACCTCCCATTCTCTCTGCTAACACTTGGACATCCTCTTGTCTATCCTATCAAAGCCTTTTGCATAACACCTGCCAAACTGCGGTGTTATGCCAAAAACACGGTTATTTATCATCATCTGGAGGGAACAAAAGAACAATTTCTATATCCTCATAAACATTGCCTTGTGATGTAGCACCAGTATGTCCTATTAAATCAAGTTTTACCTGAACGTGGAACACTGAATGAGTAAAAGACACCGCACATAGGACAGTATACAAAGAAGGTAATAGTTCCTGATTTCAGTGAATTTACAAACTAGTTAGAGTAACGGCTCAGATAAATTGGTGATTACCAAATAAACTCTAAGCAGTGGAGGGCTGTGTTGAGTCAGTGTGCCGATCTCTAAGGACCCAAAGTATAATTTCTGCTCTACTAGAACCAAAGTGTATTAAGCAGTTTTTTTCAGGGCTCAGTTCTATGTCAACAAAGTAAAGGAACCAGAAAAATCAGTATTTCACTGGGTATGAAATACAATTTTTAGCTAACACCTAGGTCATAGATCCAGACTTAAATAAAATTAAGTCATATGGTGAGAAAATTATTTCTCTTTTGTCCTCTCTAGTCATTTGCAAAGAATTGAAGCAGATTCTCACTAAGATGGAACAAGGGGGCCAGGGATTTAGCTCAGTGGCACTGTACCTGCTTGACAAGTGCAAGATCTTGATTTCAACCCCTGGTAACTGGGGCCAAAAAAAAAGAAATCAAGAAAGTAAACAAAATAAAAGAAAGAAAGAAAGAAAGAAAGAAAGAAAGAAAGAAAGAAAGAAAGAAAGAAAGAAAGAGAAAAGATGGAACAAGGATTAAGATTTTATTTATTTTCAAGTACATTTTTATATTCTTCCATTTATGCTTGCTTACTCATAAAAGTGTTAGTGAAGTTAATTAATTAGTATAAATATATATGAAATTAAAAGCCATGGCATGTGGGTATCACAAAAATTGTTAATATGGCACTAGAAATTTAGTAAATACCAAATAAGTTTGTTTAGAGGCTCTTTGCAGCCCCACATGTCTTTAATTATGTAATAATTCTATGAGAATGGTGGGAAAATAGAAGACAAAAGATAAATCGAGACAATTTACTCACATCTCATTATGGCAAATGGTTTCTGAATAACTATCTGACATCATTTAACTCAGCTATAACTCTTGTAAGTAATCTTTCCAAAAGAGCAAATGACATTATAGCACAGTGATGCATGCATATCCATCTAGAGTAGCACAACTCATAAGAGCTAAATTTTGGAAGGAGCCTACACATCCGTCAACAAAAAGGTAGATAATGAAATGAGATGAAAGGTGTCCATGCGGACTCAGTCACAAAGAGAGACAATTAAGAGTCATTTGTAGGAAGATGGTTATACCTTGCGTCCATATTTCTAAATGAAAAAAAGTCAGATTAAATGTTGCATAGTTTCTTCTTATGTTAGAAATAACCCAAAGGGTAAGTAATTTGAACAGAAAAATAAAAGGAAGACGGTGATAAACAGGGATACAGGCTCTGTGGAGATAGGAGGGGTCCTGAGGAAGGGGCTGATAGGAGAGCGGCACTGGAGGAAGGGGAAGTAGAAAAGATCAAGTTGCAAAATGTGCACACAGCAGTACCTCATGTCTAGTATAACTATAACATATTTCAAATACATACTCATAAAACTTACAAACAAAAATGGTCATCTGTGGTTTATATAGGTAGAGACAGAGCTAAAGATAGATAAATGTAAGTATAGACTGAAATATGTCCATATAATAGATATAAACATGCATGTATAGGATAGGTTAGTAGCTGTAGATAACATTTACCACTCTTTACCACTGTAAATAATTATCTTTGACACAGAAAACAATGAAAGGTATGTATCGTCCTTCTAAGAGGAGACACATAAACTTTTGAATTCTTGAGTTTGAATTTTTCTTAACTCAGGGAAAAGTGACTTTTTTTTCAAGTTTATCTAATAAAGGTGCTAAAATGATCTGCTCTAAAGTTGAGTGGGATCCGGAGGGTTTGAGGGGAGCTGATCTCCCCTGTGGGGAAGAGGAGGCTGGTATTGGTTAGAGAGAGAGAAGGTTGCAACTCTCCTACCTGAAGCGTGCCAGGTGGCGTGGCCTGTGAGAACACTACGGGAGAGCAGGGTGAGTGGGGCTGGGGGTGAAGGGCTCTGCACACTCCGAGGTGCCCGGGGAACCCCACCTGTGCAGCGTGAAGTGGGCAGGCAGAAGAAGAAATGGGAGACTCTGGAAGATCAGCGATATCTTTCCACACCTCTTCACTTTCTCCCTTCTCCTCAACTTCCTTCCCTTCTTTCTTTCTCTTTCTTTCTCTTCTTTCTTTCTTTCTTTCTTTCTTTCTTTCTTTCTTTCTTTCTTTCTTTCTTTCTTTCTTTCTTTCTTTCTTTCTTTCTTTCTTTCTTTCTTTCTTTCTTTCTTTCTTTCTTTTTCTTTCTTTCTTTCTTTCCCTTCTACTCCCAATCAAAAGTGTACGCATATAAATTAAATGTGGTTTTATATAACATACACTTATAATATACTCCATATACATTTTACATGCAAAATATATAAGTAGTTACACCTAAAACATACAAAGTAGATGTTGTGAACGCCCAAGCTTCTTTATGACACGCTATGGAGTGCCACGTAGATGGTAAATATTTGTGGAAAAGCGATGGATAGATAATAAGTACATTGGTTTTAGTCAGATTTTTCTCTGCAGTCAATTATGCACCCCATTAAATACTTGCCACTTAGTTTTCATCTCTGTGAAGCGGAAAGTCACACTTCAGAATTTAGAATTTAGTACCTGGAATTATGAAGAAGGATTAATTCATTATTTTTCCCATGAGAATTCTGGCCTAGGCAACATCTTGATAAAAAGGATTCATTATACCCAGTTCCCACCTGGTTTCTATTAACTGTTTCAATCTTTTCTGTTCGAAAACAAGTACTGACACTATTGGAAGTTACCGGCTTTCCCTAGACATTCCATAGTGATCATACATTCAAAACGATAAAGCATATTTTGCTCCACCTTATGTGTAGTCTTCAGAACTGCTGGCTTTTAGACTCTGTGATGGCTGCTCCCAGGGGTGCTTGAAAGTGGTAACAGCAGGAGCTCAAGGATTATTGTCTATCATGAGAACATTGTAGTTTGCCTTAATTTTCCCATTTAGTCACGTGCATTTTATCCAGTGAGAAGAGTTGTTTAAACCCTTAGATTCAATATATCTTGTGTTCCTACCATAGCTGCAGCTGCATTCTAAGGAGAAAATTTAAATTGAAAATGGACGATATCATCATCACTCGATTTTTCTGCCCCATTTCCACCCAGAGCCTCCTTGAGCCTTGGGTCCTGTGACTGCCAGCCTGACCTCCTCTTACTCCTTTTGACCATTCTGGCTTTGGTTCCTTCTAGAAAGTTATGATTTTTCTTTGACTATAAATGAATTACAAATAGGGAAATGCTATAAAGTCTTCCCAAATGAGAAAATTCTGGATTTTCTTATGGAAATTATTCACCCAACATACTGAGATAATGTAGGAAAGACCTGCTGAGCCCTAATTTCCTGTCTTTTAAATGGTAATAACAGTTCCTCGGGGAAGAGGGGTTAAAGGGCACTGAGAACTCCCTATGCGGCACGATATGTCCTCAATAAATGTGATTTTTAAAAGTAGCCGTTCTCTGTGCATTCTGTTAGCCCTCCCCTTTACTGTACTGGTGTTTGTTATTTGAAGACACTTTGGTGACTTGGGTGTGGCAGTGTACACCTGTGATCTCTAGCACTATAGGAGGCTGAGGTAGGACCGGCAGCATGGACAACTTAGAGATTTAGCTGTCTCAAAATGTATCATGGAAAAAATGTCTGGGATATAGCTCATTGTGAAGGTTCTGGATTTAATCCTCTGGAATCTGGTGAAAGAAAAGCAAAAAGTTAAAGATAACTCTTTCAAAGGTGCTGAGTGTTGGATAGATACGACGAATGTATCCCAGGAAAAGAAAAGAAAGGTCACTGGCAAAGGTGGGGATGGAGATTCTGCTGAGGTTCTGTTACTTCTCCTAGTGGCTCCACTGGTCTCCATGGAAGTCCTGCACCACCAGTTCATGGTGCTGCTTGTCTTTCCTGCTGGATGAACACAGTTTCGCCAGACTGTAGTAATTCCTTGTTCAGTCTTCAACCATTTCCTGTACTTTCCTGAATTACGTGCCAAAGCACAGGATCACATTTAACTTTTCTCTAAAAATCTGGTCTCTCCTATGTCTTCTTCATACAGTCCAGTCAATAGGGCATGTTTTATTCCCTTGGTGTGCTCTATTCTTTCCTGTCCTGGGACTTTTTTGGATGTGGTTTCCCTTTCTATAATGTCTTTCGATGTTTAATTCAAAATATGATCTTTGCCCTAATATTCTTCTCTGGTCTTGCCAGTAAGAAGCCAAGCTACTTAATTTCTTATTTTCAAATACTTCTATAATGACTGTTAAAATGTGCTATATTATATTATTTTTATATTTTTTTAGTTTTATTTCATAGACTGCATTAATCACTACATAAGGTACCCATTAATTCTATATAAAGCCTAACATATTGTTGGTCTTCAATACAAGGTAAATAAATGAATGAATGATAGTGTTATTGTTAAAATTTATCAGTGTGACTCACAGACAAGATAAAGGATTAAAAATAATTGTAATAAAATCACAAGTAATGTTAGTGTTAAATAAGGATCTAAGCAATTGGTTCAAAATTCTGCAGGAGAACTAAATAATGAAGTGGAGAAAGAATTTAGTCTTGGCCATTTTAGGATTTTAGTGATCTCTTAAAAGACATTAGCAGTAGAGAATATTAAGAAATTTTCAATACCCCAAAACAGAGTTAAACCAAATAAAGCAATAATTTTACATCTTATGCCCCAAATTGTCATTAATTTCTGTGCACAAATATGATTGTGTTAAACAGAAAAAAAATACCCTTGGTACAAGGAAATGTTCTAGAACTCACATATAAAACTTATATATTATCTTTGCTAAAGATGAACTCTCTTCTGGGCTATGATTTGAGTAAGAAAATCTTTAATTTCTGATTAATAAGATGGAATTTGTAGTGATGGCTTTACTAAACTTTAGGTTTAGTATTTTCTATGATACAATAATGTGGTGATGTTTGAATGAATTATAAACATGTGGTTTACATTTTCCCTTATGGAAATCATTAATATTAAAATAATGAGGTTTTTTTTTAACATGTCCAAATTTTACTGAAGTTTTAGAAAAACAGATTTAAGAACTAAATAAGTGAACCCACAAGACAGTGAGTAGGAATGTTCTTATTTGCAATTATAATGTGTTGACTTGGGATTACAATGCAGTGAAGGAAACTGATGAAAGGGAACACAATTCTTTCTTGGTCAACTGCCAATTTTCACGAACCTATATATGGCCTTCTGGGTTCTGGAGACGTAGCTCTATCTTTTCCCCACCTCCCCGCAATGCTCTTTGACTATTCTGACAGTACCAATAGCAATCTCTGAGAACACTTCCAAGAAGCTCCTGTCACCAGAGGGCAGGTAAAAGCCAGCACAGGAACGTGCTCCATGAAAGGGGAAACATTGATCCTGGAAGAGGAGGACTCATGCATTAATATTGTTAAGGTGACCAACTTGTCTTAGTCTGGTGTTTGCAGCCACTGAAAGTTGTGTGTCGTGAACACACTGAGTGACCCGGGACAGTTGGCCACTTACCTCCAGTCAAGAATATTACTAAAACAGCACTTCTCAGTCTTCAGTGTGCATGTTGAGCACCTGTGCATCTTGTTAAACTACTGGTTTGTATTTGAATAACTGAGGTTGGGGCCAAGATTGCTTTGTTATTGTTGTTGTTTGAGACAAGGTCTTGATACTAGACAAAGCAGGCCTCAAACTCAAAGTGATCCTCCTACCTCAACCTCCTGAGTGCTGGGATTAAAGGTGTGTGCCACCACTCCCTGCCAAAATCATGCATTTCTAACAACCTCACACGCGATACCAGTGCTATAGATGGTTCAGGAACCACACTTGGGAGTATTAGGGCTTAGACCAGAGCACATTGTCTGAACTCAGAAGTACATCAAGACTTTGCCTTGCTCTTTACCAAATTTGTGTCTTTTGTATAGTGTTTTAACCACTAAAGCACAGTATCTTCATACTCAGTAAAACAAATAATTCCGCCCTCTTTGTAAGGCTGCTGTGAAGATTCATGGAAATGATAAGGGACACAGAATATAAATATTAGCTGCTGTTATCTTTATTGGTACTTGTATCATGTATCACAAAAGCACTCTCCACATAGCTGGTTGAGGCTGAACACACAAGCAAATTAAAGAAAGTTTCAGAGAAGTATGGCCAAAGGACTTGTAAGTACTGATGTTCACCAAGTGACACGGGATGCCTGAGGCATTTTGTCAGATTGGGAGGCATCAGACTCAACCCAGGAAGTATATCCTGAAGTTGGTGTTCACTTTAAAAGATCAGTCTTTTACACTTGCTATTTAATCGATGTTCCTATTCTCAGTTTCACAAAACAACTGGCATACTTAAAAAGACTGAATATTTGACTCATAAGGCAGAAATTGGACAGAAAGAGACCATGCCTAAGACTCAAGTTCAGTCCCAGTTGGACTTCATGATCTGTGGTACCACTTACTCTATGAAATTGGAGAAATAACAGAATGGCTTTGAACTTCAGCTGCATAACTACACACACTGGTGATTAACCCTATAGCTATGTCTAAGAACCAAGTAGAAAGTGCCTGCACAGGCCTGGCCCATGTGGCTCATGCCAAGCTCTCAAAAAGTCCTGGCTAGTGTTCTCATTATCCCATTGATGTAATAACAGGACCACATCTTTCATATTCATTCAGAAAGGAGGGATACTCTCAAATGGTCTTGTGTGTAGTAATTCTAAGGTGTGGTCCTCCAGCAGACGTCATCCCCACAAATCTTGCACCAGATCACAAAGCCCTCATTCCCTGCTCTACCATGTGACTTCATGAGGTAGAGCTCATCTTTTTCATGCTCACTGAAGCACAACTAGGGACAAATTATTTTCTCCATGATATAAAACCATTGTTGGGTCAGTGGGCAGAAACGGAAGCTTCTCAGTAGCTAATTTGGCTGTTCTATTTCTGAAACTGAAATTTTGGGTTTGAGAAATAAATTTTTATCAAGTAAATCTTAGGAGTTGAAAATTCTTGGCATCCCATGAAGAGAAGAAGAAGTTTTAGGTCTGAAAGCTGTGAAACAGTGATGGTCATATTAGCAGCTGGGAAAAAGACTCATTTAACTTCAATCTTTACTTTACAAACAGGACTTTCTCTAGACCTAGGCTTTGTTTCTGATATAGCAAGAAGGGGGGGAAGAGTTTATTTTTTTTTTTTTTTTTTTTTTTGCTTTTGAGACAGGGTCTTGCTTTGTAGTACAGGCTGGCCCTGAGCTCACTATGGTGCCCAGGCAAGCCTCCGCGAACTCAGCAATCCTCCTGTCTCTGCCTCCCGAGTGCCGGGATTACAGGCGTGAGCCACCACGTCCGGCATTGCGGTATGCGGTGTTGATTGTTGGTGGGCGTGTCTCCACACCCAGCATTGTATGTGGTTACCGGGGATCGAATTCAGGTCCTTGCGCTTGCGAGGCAGGCGCCGGAACCACTGAGCTAACCCTTCGGCCCTTTATTGTTAACTTTATTAGAAAGAAAATTTTTGGTGGAGAATCAGCAATGACTGTGTAATTGAGTAGGAAATGGCTTAAAAGTTTAGGATCAGCTAGCAAGTTGAACAACAATTCTAGGACAATGGGGAAAATCGGGAGAAGTCAAACATGATATGCTAACTAAAAAGGCATTGTATAACTTTTTCCCTAGCTGACAAGTTATTGGGCACATCAATTGTTCTAAATGTAAAGCAATACATCTATACTTTTGTTAATCAAAAACAAAATACTAAATACAAACTGTGATTTTCAAAATATGTGAGAAAAAGCAGGCCTCCTCCCAGTCAAAATAAATGGCAAGAATAAAAGAATTTTCTTCTTGGATATAAGCCCTAAAAGCTAACTCAGACTGATGAAAATACAACAGCAGGTTCTTTCCCTGCTTCACCAAGTGAGAATCATTTATTTTTAATCTTTTAGAATCCAAACATGTTGGTCTCCAGTTTTAAAAAGTCAACAGTCAGATATGGAACCATACATGCGGATCTTGCCTGCTTTCTACTCCTCCTCCTCCCTTAACACCCACCCACACAATCTTCCTTTCCTTCCTTGGGTACAACACTGCAGGGCCCTTCTGCCCTAAGTGCAGGGGCACCTGGGTCTGGAACAGCACCTTCCTCCTTGTTATGCCCCCTCTGGAGGGAACCAGACCACCTTGCTACACATCATCTCTTGGCCATCTCGGGGGACATTGCTTACTTCTCATTAGCCCAGCTTCTTACTCTATCTTGTTTTCCCTCAGCATTTAGTGGTATATGGAAATTATATATATGTATAATACATATATGTATATATGTATAATGTATGTGTGTGTGCATATATATATATAGAGTGTTCTTTCCATCCACTAGATTCTCTATGGGTGAGAAAACTTGGGACATCTTGAACATGCCTGGCTAGTTATGTCATAGACTAATATTTCAATAATAATCATATGAATGATAATGATAAATCTAGTAATTTATGGTCACCTACTATATATCACACTCTCCAAAGATTATTCCTCTTAATTTCAAATCAGCTCTATGAGGTGACTATTTCTTTCTTTTTTGTTTTGGAACTTGGGCCCTTGTGCATCCAAGGTTATTGTGGTACAATTTGAGCTAAATCCCCAGCCTGCGAGGTGACTATTTCTTTCAGCACATGAAGAAAAAGAGACATCTGACCTTGTACAGAAAATAATAGGCTTAAAATTTCTATGAGAGCCGGGCGTGGTGGCTCATGCCTGTAATCCCAGCACTTGGGAGGCAGAGCCACCATGCCTGGCACTGTGGTATGTGGTATTGATGGCTGGAGGGTGTGAGTCACCACACCCAGCAGTCTATGTGGTTACCGGGGATTGAACTCAGGACCTTGTGCTTGCGAGACAGGCACGGAACCACTGAGCTAAATCCGGCCCATAGTGGACAGTAATTCTTAACATTTTATCTTCAAGTTCTTGTACCTGTCCTCTAATAAATTACATCTTTAAGGAAACATTATTGTGATGACTCTTTTCTTACAGTGAATGATAATTGAAAAATGCAACATGTCAGAACACTCAGTTTACTATATCTTTACATAGATATTTGAACATTAAGAAATATTAAGAAATAATCAGGTGAATAAATAGAAATAAGATTCTAATAAAAGGATAGCTTTCATGAAAGTATTCAGATGATGGTAGAAGAAAAATGGAGTTGAGTTGGTGACTACCTAAAAATTTAATGTTAGCTTTCAGCTTTTCAAATGTTTCCTAAGATTTCCTAATTCACACACTGAGTCTTAATAAATAACTTAGGTAATTCTTACAAAAAA